>CM053028.1:7421617-7511617 GCA_028564925.1 Lithobates sylvaticus | reverse complement strand
AGTGCCCCTTTACATCAGGTCCCCTCCCCCTAGTGTGCCCTCTAACATCATGTGTTCCCATCAGAGTGCCCTCATAGGTCAGGTTCCCCCATCAGTGCCTCTTTACATCAGATGACCCCATCAGAGTACCCTTTACATCAGGTGTCCCTATTACAGTGCCCCCATAGATCAGGTGGCCCCATCAGAGTACCCCTTACATCAGGTGTCCCTATTACAGTGCCCCCATAGATCAGGTGGCCCCATCCGAGTACCCCTTACATCAGGTGTCCCTATTACAGTGCCCCCATAGATCAGGTGGCCCCATCAGAGTACCCCTTACATCAGGTGTCCATATCAAAGTGTCCCCATAGATCAGGTGGCCCCATCAGAGTACCCTTTACATCAGGTGTCCCTATTACAGTGCCCCCATAGATCAGGTGGCCCCATCAGAGTACCCCTTACATCAGGTGTCCCTATTACAGTGCCCCCATAGATCAGGTGGCCCCATCAGAGTACCCCTTACATCAGGTGTCCATATCAAAGTGTCCCCATAGATCAGATGACCCCATCAGAGTACCCTTTACATCAGGTGTCCCTATTACAGTGCCCCCATAGATCAGGTGGCCCCATCAGAGTACCCCTTACATCAGGTGTCCCTATTACAGTGGCCCCATAGATCAGGTGGCCCCATCAGAGTACCCCTTACATCAGGTGTCCCTATTACAGTGCCCCCATAGATCAGGTGGCCCCATCAGAGTACCCCTTACATCAGGTGTCCCTATTACAGTGCCCCATAGATCAGGTGGCCCCATCAGAGTACCCCTTACATCAGGTGTCCCTATTACAGTGCCCCCATAGATCAGGTGGCCCCATCAGAGTACCCTTTACATCAGGTGTCCCTATTACAGTGCCCCCATAGATCAGGTGGCCCCATCAGAGTACCCCTTACATCAGGTGTCCCTATTACAGTGCCCCCATAGATCAGGTGGCCCCATCAGAGTACCCTTTACATCAAGTGTCCCTATTACAGTGCCCCCATAGATCAGGTGGCCCCATCCGAGTACCCCTTACATCAGGTGTCCCTATTACAGTGGCCCCATCAGAGTACCCCTTACATCAGGTGTCCATATCAAAGTGCCCCCATAGATCAGGTGTCCCCATCAGTGTCCTCATGGAACTACAGGATAATGGTGTTGTGGTAACTTGCCCAAAAAAAAAAGCCTTATCATTATTCTTGATATCACTAGAAAAAAAAAAGCCTTTGAAAATTAATTTGCAATAACTCCATCAGTATCACCAGCAAAGCAGCTCCATTATTATCCCATTACAGAAGAAGAGAATTGTGCGCTGCGTTTCCAGATTTCAGAATTTGCCGCGTCACGAATGTTAATTCTCCATTACGATCGCGAGTTTACAAGACCGACCGCTTCCGGCTCGTCCTTGCTTCCGAGCAATGCGTGTTTGTACTTTGGACTTTTGTCCGGCGGACTTGTGTACACACGAAAATCCGACAACAGACATTTGTCTGCGGAAAATTTTAAAACCTGCCATCCAACATTTGTCGGCGGAAAATCCGACAACAATTGTCCGATGGAGCGTACGCACGGTCAGATTTTCCGCCAACAGCCTGTCATCGAACATTTCCCGTTGGAAAATCTGATCGTCTGTACTAGGTTTTAGGACATGGAACAAATGACTTACAGCCACAAAAAAAACTGATGAAAAAAACAGTGTACACAACGGTGTGTATACATGGTGTGTATACATGATGTATATACAATGGTGTGTATACATAGTGTATATACAATAGTGTGTATACATGGTGTATATACAATAGTGTGTATACATGGTGTATATACATGGTGTGTATACATGGTGTGTATACATGGTGTATATATATGGTGTGTATACATAGTGTATATACAATGGTGTGTATACATGGTGTATATACAATGGTGTGTATACATGGTGTGTATACATGGTATGTATACATGGTGTGTATATGGTGTATATACAATGGTGTGTATACATGGTGTGTATACATGGTGTATATACAATGGTGTGTATACATGGTATGTATACATGGTGTGTATATGGTGTATATACAATGGTGTGTATACATACATGGTGTATATACATGGTGTATATACATGGTGTGTATACATGGTGTATATACAATGGTGTGTATACATACATGGTGTATATACATGGTGTATATACATGGTGCGTATGCATGGTGTGTATATGTGGTGTGTATATGTGGTGTGTATACAATGGTGTGTATACATGGTGTGTATATACATTGTGTGTATACATACATGGTGTGTATACAATGGTGTATATACAATGGTGTGTATACAATGGTGTGTATACAATGGTGTGTATACATGGTGTGTATACATACATGGTGTGTATACAATGGTGTGTATACAATGGTGTATATACAATGGTGTATATACAATGGGAAGCAATCAGATTCCAGCTGACATTTTTCTAGTCCTGAACAAAAAAAATCTAATTTTTCATCGGAAGCAACACCACCACTCTTTGATCTTTCCCCAAATCTCTGAATGTTTTTGTTGTTGGTAATGATACATTGTAACTTTATGCTGCATTGTGATTTGTCATAGATGGAGAATGGAAAGTACATCCCCCTGCTGATCGCCGCAGGGGGAGGCGGCAGAGCCTATAAGGCAAAAGCGAACGTCGTCCAACCAGAGCGGCTGGAGAACAATTTCACCGTGCCGGGCCTGAATGGAAAATCTGGGGTGGCAGGTAAATTTCCTGTTGGGGGCGTCACTTTCTTTTTATTCACCTTAACATATATGCAACAATATAAGAATTCTTCACCCAGCAACTAGACAGCTAAAAATAAACAACAAAACCCTGTACAAATCGATTGTGATTCTTAGCAGTGCGATTTGCACGCATTTTTTTTATATTAACACAAAGTATCGGTTTTCAGTATCGGGAGCATTAGGGTGAGTACCGATATCCGCGCAAATGCTTGGTATCGGCACCGGTACCATTACCGTTATCGGTACATCCCTAATTATAACTATTTGGAATTAGCAATATTTTATAGACGTGCGCTGACCAAAAATGTGTTCGTTTTCGTTTCATTCGTTTTTTGCTTTTTTTGGAAATTCTAAAAATTGGAAATCCGAAAATTTTTAAATTTCCGAATTTTCGAATTTTTGAATTTTCGAATTTTCGAAATTCCGAATTTCCTGATTTTAGAATTTCCTGATTTTAGAATTTCCTGATTTTAGAATTTCTGAAATTTAGAATTTCTGAAATTTAGAATTTCTGAAATTTAGAATTTCTGAAATTTAGAATTTCTGAAATTTAGAATTTCCAAATTTGAATATTCAAATTTTCCAATTTCTGAAATTTAGAATTTCCAAATTTGAATATTCAAATTTTCCAATTTCCGAAATTTAGAATTTTCCAATTTCCAAAATTTTGAATTTCCGAATTTCCAAAATTCAGAATTTTCGGAAATTTCAGAATTAACGAATTTGTCAAAATTTGATAAACGAATTTGGAACTAAACGAATTGCACATGTCTAATATTTTACTAATAACATCCTGGCCCATGCTAGCCATGAGCCCTACAACCTTGATTAGATAATAGGAGGGATAGTTATAGAAAAACCCACTAGATGAGCCAATGCTGAGTCATGTGTTTTTTTTTTTATGCCACAGGTGGGGGAGGAGGATGGAGTGACCACACAGCGTTCCCGTGGGCAGGCAAGTCGCTGGCGGATGGTGGCACCGGAGGGGAGTCCTGCCCCCAAGCCCTGAAGAAGTGGGGATGGGAAACTAGAGGTGGCTTCGGAGGAGGTGGTGGCGGCTGCTCCGCCGGTGGAGGGGGCGGAGGATACATCGGTAAATATGGTTCCGGTCCAAATATCGTTAAAGTTGAAACACTGAAAAAAAAAATGGAATGCGTGACGGTAATTCTTTGAACGGCAGGTGGCAACGTGGCGGATGATAATAGCCCAGATGCGGATGGTTGGGATGGGGTGTCCTATATCAGTCCCCACGGTGTCCTCTACACACCTCCACTCAAAGGTAAGAAAGATGGGTAGAGATGGGTTCACCAATACATTTCTCCTTATATATTGAACTTATAGAAATCATTGCTGGTAAAAGTGCCATAAAAAAGGAGAATATGAAATGTTTACTTGTAGTAGTTTTCCTTTCCATAGGTAAACTTACTAAAAAAAAAAGCAGATGTCATAGCCCTCTCCCTCCCTTTCTGTCATAGCCCTCTCCCTCCCTTCCTGTCATAGCCCTCTCCCTCCCTTCCTGTCATAGCCCTCTCCCTCCCTTCCTGTCATAGCCCCCCTCCCTTCCTGTCATAGCCCCCCCTCCCTTCCTGTCATAGCCCCCCTCCCTGCCTGTCATAGCCCCCCCTCCCTTCCTGTCATAGCCCCCTCCCTCCCTTCCTGTCATAGCCCCCTCCCTCCCTTCCTGTCATAGCTCCCTCCCTCCCTTCCTGTCATAGCTCCCTCCCTCCCTTCCTGTCATAGCTCCCTCCCTCCCTTCCTGTCATAGCCCTCTCCCTCCCTTCCTGTCATAGCCCCCTCCCTCCCTTCCTGTCATAGCCCCCTCCCTCCCTTCCTGTCATAGCCCCCCCTCCCTTCCTGTCATAGCCCCCTCCCTCCCTTCCTGTCATAGCCCCCTCTCTCCCTTCCTGTCATAGCTCCATACCTCCCTTCCTGTCATAGCTCCCTACCTCCCTTCCTGTCATAGCTCCCTCCCTCCCTTCCTGTCATAGCTCCCTCCCTCCCTTCCTGCCATAGGTCCCTCCCTTCCTGTTATAGCTCCCTCCCTCCCTTCCTGTCATAGCCCCCTCCCTCCCTTCCTGTCATAGCCCCCTCCCTCCCTTCCTGTCATAGCCCCCTCCCTCCCTTCTTGTCATAGGCCCCTCCATCCCTTCATGTCATAGGCCCCTCCCTCCCTTCCTGTCATAGCCCCCTCCCTCCCTTCCTGTCATAGCCCCCTCTCTCCCTCCCTGCCATAGCCCCCTCCTCGCCTGGCAGTGTCTAATTACTGTCTGTGCTGCTCCAGCTCCTCTGCCTCTCCCTACATAACTATTTTATGTAGTTGTTTACAAATTGTGCTTGAGTATTTGGATCCTTGGTTACAGTAGCCCTGGAATAACAGCTTTAAAACCGGAAGTGACTAAATCATCATCGCGCCCACATTCATTCGTCACAGAGGAGATGGGGCAGGGCAGTCTTAACCCCTAGGCACCGGTGGCATGCAAAATATGTGGCCTTTTCGGCGGGTGGACCTTTGGCACACAGAGGCTGAATATTTGCATAGCAATTAGCAGAGACAGCTGTGCTGAGACCGCACATGCCCTGCGCACTCGGCTGCAGTTACCGGCAGCTAACGGTAAGCTCCGTTTGGAGCCATGCAACAAAATAAAAATAAAATAATATTTAGTGACTCTGTAGCCCATTTAGTATCCAGAACTGCCGATCTATTAGATACATCCTGGCTAAGGCACTATTTATCCAGCAGTTACGGAATAGAGTTGGATCACAGAAACACGGCGAATAATGACAGTGACTGTATGGAGATTCCAGGAGCCCTTTCATGTCACTCACATATCAATTTTCATGAATTTTCTGAATAATGGAGACATTGCATGAGATCAAGGAACATCTTCAGTGTATGGAGACTTTGATGGTAAATTAAAATTGCATGAAGTCACTAACTGATAATGGAGAGGTGGGGGGTGGGGTGCATTATAAAACTTCAGAGCAGCAGCTATATCGGGATCAGGGAATATATCTCCGGGAATAATAAGGGTCATCGGGGGGCAGCAAGAGAAGGTGAACCACCCCTATGGGGGGCACAAACAGCTTATTCAATAAAATTTTGCAGCCACATTGCAAACACCCAACTCATAAGGGCTGTGCAGACCTTCCCAATCAGGGTGCTGGCTACAGGCAGAACATAGACCCAGGATTGGAGAATTATTGATACCTTGACCTCTGTGTAGACAGCAGGTGAGTCAATGGCAAGAGCATTCAGAAAAAACATGTCTACAGACAGAACGTTCCTGCTGTGGCTGCATTATATTCCTTTATAAGCAACGTGTCCTGGCTACAGCCTTTTTCCGTTTCTATATAGCAGGGAGAAGCAGCTCAAGGAGCAAGTCAGGGTGCTGGCTACTTGCAAAACATAGACCCAGGATTAGAGAATGTATCCCTCCCAAGTCTCTACAAAGTCTCCGGGCTTGTCAGGTGCGTACTTACCGAGGCCGAAATGCCGAGAGTGGTTCACCCTTGCAACTGAGCGCAGTCCGCCCCCTGGAGGTGAGACAGGGGGTGAATGGCACAAAGAGGCACAGGCTACCCAACCAGAGGATCAGAGGGTCAGGACTGAAGAGGGAGCCAGGTGCTGGGGTCCGGGAAGCACTGGGAGGTTCCAGAACACTGGTGCAGGTACAGGACTGAAGACGGGCAGGTCCGGGTCACAGGCAGATATTCAGGGCAGGAGACAGCAGGCAAATCCCGGTCACAAGCAGAGGTTCCAGGGGCCAGAGGCAAGCAAGCGGTAAGTCCAGTATACAGTCCAAAGGTCAAGGGCAAGAGAAGGCAGCAAGGTCAAAAGGCAAATCCGGGTCAAAAACAGGTAATCAGGCAAACAGGATACAGGAAGCAGGAACAGAGCTTTGGCAGGAAGCTGAAGACAAGCCAGCGCTGGACTAATCTGAACCACTTCCTTAAATAGGACCTGTAAGTGGTCATGTGACGCTGTCACGCACTGGGACGCTCAAACGTGCGCTAGTGCGCATGTGCGTACGTCGGAGCGCTGAGCCGCGAGTGCGCATGCGCCGGAGTGCCGTTCTGCCGCGCCTGCGCACAGGCAATCGACGCGCAGCGCTCACTTGTGAATTGTCCTGACATTGCCCTCCCCCGAGGGGCGGCCTCCGGACGCCCAAGCTAGCCATCAGTTCAGGATGTTCCGTCTGGAAAGCTCGGATTAAGCGTGGAGCATGCAGATTTCCTGAGGGTTCCCAAGAGTTCTCTTCTGACGGGTAGCCTTCCCATTTGACCAGGTATTGGAGTTGCCTCCCCCTTTTCCTGCAACTTAAAATTTTTTCCACCACAAATTCTGTTTCGCCGTCCACCAGTACTGGAGGAGGTGGTGGTTCAGATCTTCCTGGAAAAGGACTAGGAGTGACAGGCTTCAGGAGGGAAGCGTGGAACACCGGGTGTATCCTGTACGAGTCTGGTAAGGAAAGCTCAAAAGCTACAGGATTAATCTTCCGTTTGATCTTGAAAGGACCAATAAACTTTGGTCCTAATTTACGTGTGGGTATGGCTAATTTGAGATTGATTGAGGACAACCATACCTCGTCCCCTATCTTGAAGTCCGGATCTTCCTTCCTCCCCCGGTTGAAATGTTTCTCATACCCTTCTTGGGTCTTCTGCATGGTCTCTTGAATTCTCCGGAAGTTCTGCTGCAAAAAATCAACTCGGTCTTGGACCGCAGGAACAGGAGTTTCAGGCAGAGATCCTGGCAGGAAGGAGGGATGGAACCCAAAGTTGGCCCAGAAAGGAGTTTGGTTGGTGGCAGTATGGACCGCATTGTTGTAGGCGAACTCCGCATAGGGTAGGAGACTAGACCATTCATCCTGGGAATCCGAACAGAAACAGCGGAGGTATTGCTCTAGAGATTGATTTGTCCTCTCCGTCTGACCATTGCTCTGAGGGTGATAGGCCGAAGAGAGGCATATCTTGATTTCGAGGGTTTTACATAATTCTTGCCAAAACTTGGAGGTGAACTGAGACCCTCTATCAGAAGTGACACTCGTAGGTATCCCGTGGAGTCGAACAATCTCTTTAAAGAATATGTCAGCTGTAGCAGAAGCGGAAGGAGTCCCAATCATTGGGAGGAAGTGTGCCATCTTTGACAAGCGGTCGACCACGACCAAGATGGTGGTGTATCCCTCTGAAGCGGGTAATTCTACAATGAAGTCCATTGATATGTCCGCCCATGGGCGCTTCGGGATGGACAAGGGCTTCAGCAGGCCCCAGGCTTTAGAACTAGTTCCTTTGTTGCGTTGACAAATGATACAAGAGGTGACATAATTCCTGCAGTCTTGTCTCCACCCAGGCCACCAAAAAGAGCGAGAAATTAAGTTAGACGTCTTGTGAACCCCAAAATGTCCCGCAAGCTTGTGATCATGTAGAGTCTTGAGCGTTAAAGGTCTTGTTTCTGTGGGGACAAAGACCTTCCCACGTACCCAGAGTAGTCCATCGTGTTCCTCCATTGAGGGAATCCCATGGTCGGTGGGGTGCCTTGATGCCGCCCTGATGGCGGAGACTAAATCAGGTTGCAGAAGGAGGGACAGGAAGTTCTGTGGCGAAAGGATAGTGTTGGGTTCAGATTCCTGGGGTGTCTCGTGAAACATTCTAGAGAGAGCGTCTGCCTTTCCATTTTTTGAGCCGGGTCTGTAAGAAATATGAAAATTAAATCTTGCAAAAAAGAGAGCCCAACGGGCTTGTCTGGGCTTTAAGCGTTTGGCTGTCCTTAGGTACTCCAGGTTTCAGTGGTCTGTCCAAATCATGACAGGATGGGAAGCCCCCTCCAGGAGATACCTCCACTCCTCCAGGGCAAACTTAATGGCCAGTAGCTCTCTGTCTCCCACATCGTAGTTCCTCTCTGGAGGACTTAACTTACGTGATGCAAAAGCCACAGGGTGTAACAGGGCCTTGGGGCCCAATCTCTGGGATAATATAGCTCCAGTAGCCGTCTCTGATGCATCCACCTCCAGCACAAATGGAAGGGTTGGATCTGCATGCATCAGGATGGGAGCGGACGAAAACAATTTTTTCAAAGTATCAAAAGCCTCTTGTGCTTCCGGGGACCAATGGAATTGAGTACCTTGGTGAGTCAACTTGGTGATGGGTGCCACTATGGAGGAGAAGCCGACAATGAACCTTCGATAGAAGTTTGCGAACCCGATGAATCGCTGTACCCCTTTCTTGTTCACTGGGGCTGGCCACTCCAGTACGGCCTTGACCTTTTGTGGGTCCATGGAGACCCCACCTGTAGAAATGATGAACCCCAAGAATTGCACCGTGGATTTCTCGAATTCGCACTTCTCTGCCTTGAGGTACAATCTGTGGCTGCGGAGGATGGTGAGTACTTGTTTCACATGTACCCGGTGGAGTTCAAGGGAGTCCGAAAAGATAAGGATGTCGTCTAGGTAAACGACAAGGAAGTCGTCAAGGTGTTTACGAAAAATGTCATTTACCAGGTGCTGGAAGGTTGCTGGGGCGTTACAAAGCCCAAAGGGCATTACCAAATATTCATAATGCCCGAATCGGGATCTGAAGGCTGTTTTCCATTCATCTCCTGCCCTGATTCGGATGAGGTTGTAGGCCCCGCGAAGATCCAATTTAGAGAAGACTCTAGCAGACCTGAAACGTTGAAAAAGCTCTGGGATCAGAGGCAGGGGATACCGGTTCTTAATGGTGATTTTATTTAGTTCTCTGTAATCAATGCAAGGTCGGAGGGAGCCGTCTCTCTTTCCCACAAAAAAGATGCCCGCTCCGGCGGGTGACGAGGAGGGGCGGATGAACCCCTTCTCCAGATTCTCGTCAATATAGGCCTTGAGGACCTTGAGTTCTACTTCGGACAGGGGAAAAATGCGGCCAAAAGGAATCGGTGAACCCGGGAGGAGATCGATGGGACAATCATATGTCCGATGAGGCGGTAAGCGATCTGCCTGTTGTTTGTCAAAGACGTCTTGGAATTCCAAGTAAACTGGTGGTACATGAAGAAGGTTATCTGGTGATGATGAAATGGTGGAGCAAGTAGCCACAGCCGGGGTAAAGCAATGCTGGATACAGTGAGACGATGGGAAGGAGACCTCCCTCTTACCCCAGTTAATTTGGGGTTCGTGGATCCGTAACCATGGAAGCCCCAAGATGATGGGGAACATTGGAGATGGGATAATGTCAAATTGTATAAATTCCCGGTGACCCGAATCGGTAGTGACACAGATGGGTTGGGTCTCATGGGTAATGAATCCAGAGCGAGGAAGAGAGCCGTCAGCCAAATGTACCTGTAGATTTTGTTTCTTCGGAACGAGGGGCAAGTGCATCTTGGTAGCAAATGCCGCGTCAAGGAAGCAGCTGCAGGCTCCGGAGTCAATTATGGCTGATAGCCGGGTTTCCTTTTCCGGTAGCTGTAGGGAGACAAAGAGGGCGACATAAGTCTGGGAGAACCCGGAAGATTGAAAGTTCATTATATATTGTTGGTAGGACTTACTCGGTCTTACGGGACAGGTGCTGAGAAAATGACCCGAAGCCCCACAGTACAGGCAAAGATTGGACCGGCGTCTGCGGAGTCGTTCTTCTGGCGTGAGGGGAGCACGAACTAGGCCCAACTGCATGGGTTCCGTCTCCTGGGATTCTACTGCTGGAGCTGAGGTGGTGGGTGACGGCAAGGTAGGTTTAGAAGAGGTCCAATAAGTACGGGGAGACTGAAGACGCTCGGAACGCCTTTCACGCATGCGGCGGTCCAGCTTGGTGGCAGCTTGGATCAAGTCTTCCAGTGAGTCAGGGGTCTCGGATCTTGCCAACTCATCTTTCAAAGTCTCAGACAACCCCTGGCGATACTGGTATTTAAGAGCCGGTTCGTTCCACCCGGTATCAGCTGACCACTTCCGAAATTCGACGGTGTAATCCTCCACCGGTCTACGTCCCTGAAGTAAATTATGTAGCGTGGCCTCAGCTGTAGCCACACGTTGCGGGTCATCATACAATTGCGCCATACTCTCAAAGAAAGTCTCTACTGCATTGAGTGCTGGGCTTCTCTGCTCCATTAGGCTATGGGCCCATGCCTGTGGCTCCTCAGCCAGGAGCGAGATAATGAAACCCACCTTTACTACTTCAGAGGCGAAAGTCCTGGGTTGAAGCGCAAGGTAGAGCGAGCAGGCATTCTTGAAGGCCCGGAACTTCTTGCGGTCACCCGTGAACCGTTCAGGGGTAGGAACTCTGGGTTCAGGAGATGCCATGATCACAGTGGGGTTTGCTGATCCAGGGGGAGCGGATAATCCACTGGTGGCGGTAGGGCCCGCTAAGGTGGGTGCAGTAGACCCCGAAAGCTGCTGCAGGCGACTGTCCACTTGGGTGTAACCCTCTTGTAGTTTTTGTACAGCTTCAGTTAATGCTGAGACTTGTTGGCACAAAGCCTCAAGGGGTGAACGCACTCTGTCGGCCTCAGACATGGCTGGCTTGTACTGTCAGGTGCGTACTTACCGAGGCCGAAATGCCGAGAGTGGTTCACCCTTGCAACTGAGCGCAGTCCGCCCCCTGGAGGTGAGACAGGGGGTGAATGGCACAAAGAGGCACAGGCTACCCAACCAGAGGACCAGAGGATCAGAGGGTCAGGACTGAAGAGGGAGCCAGGTGCTGGGGTCCGGGAAGCACTGGGAGGTTCCAGAACACTGGTGCAGGTACAGGACTGAAGACGGGCAGGTCCGGGTCACAGGCAGATATTCAGGGCAGGAGACAGCAGGCAAATCCCGGTCACAAGCAGAGGTTCCAGGGGCCAGAGGCAAGCAAGCGGTAAGTCCAGTATACAGTCCAAAGGTCAAGGGCAAGAGAAGGCAGCAAGGTCAAAAGGCAAATCCGGGTCAAAAACAGGTAATCAGGCAAACAGGATACAGGAAGCAGGAACAGAGCTTTGGCAGGAAGCTGAAGACAAGCCAGCGCTGGACTAATCTGAACCACTTCCTTAAATAGGACCTGTAAGTGGTCATGTGACGCTGTCACGCACTGGGACGCTCAAACGTGCGCTAGTGCGCATGTGCGTACGTCGGAGCGCTGAGCCGCGAGTGCGCATGCGCCGGAGTGCCGTTCTGCCGCGCATGCGCACAGGCAATCGACGCGCAGCGCTCACTTGTGAATTGTCCTGACAGGGCTCCAGGATCCATTACCAGTTCCCTTTATACCAAACATAGACCCAGGATTAGAGAATGTATCCCTCCCAAGTCCCTACAGAGTCTCTGGGCTCCATACCAGGACTAACTAATCCCAAAAGACTGAACGACCAGTTTCCTTTCTACCAAACATAGACCCTGGATTGGGGAATGTATCCCTCCCAAGTCTCTACAAAGCCTCCGGGCTCCATACCAGGATTTACTAATCCCAAAAGACTGAACAACCAATTCCCTTTATACCAAACATAGACCCTGGATTGGGGAATGTATCCCTCCCAATTCTCTACAAAGTTTCCGGGCTCCAGGTCCCAAAAGACTGAACTACCAGTTCCCTTCATACAAACTTGCACCCTGGAGCCCCTCAACCTATATGGATGGTACCATTCAACCCTTCCAAGGCCTCATGTACACTGCTGCTAGTAAACGGACATCTAGGAGCAGTTGGGCATTTTTTTCAACTGCTCCTGAACCCTCCTCTATGTTATCTTATCAGTACATGTACACAGATTAGTTTATAGTCATTTCTA
Organism: Lithobates sylvaticus; assembly: GCA_028564925.1. NCBI lineage: Eukaryota > Metazoa > Chordata > Amphibia > Anura > Ranidae > Lithobates > Lithobates sylvaticus. The sequence goes on along the minus strand of CM053028.1, from coordinate 7,499,128 downwards.
GGCAGTTGTGTTTAGAGGCTTTTTTTGGCGTTCAGAAGCTGTGTTTAGAGGTATTTAAAATGCTAAACGCGGTAAACGCTGTAACTCACTTTTAACCGCATTTCAATTACAGGCGTTTTTCATTTTTGGCTATTTAAAAAAAAAAAAACTTCAAGCGATTCTAGATGCAAACGCGGCCAAAACACGACTAAATGCGGGATGTAAACGCGGCTAATAGGCCATTTTTAGAAGCCGGTTTCTAGCTGTCAAGTTAAATTGTTCCCATGTCCCTGAAGCCTTACCCTCTAGCAAGGAACAGTTGTCGTGGGCCCGAATAAAATCCTATAGTGGGTCCGATATTGCCCACAGGCTGTAGTTTGGAGACCCTGATCTAAAATTAGAAAAAACATTAAAATCATTAACAGAAAACATTAGGGAGGAGAGGCGAACTCGCCATAACCCCGGTAATAACTTTGTAGAGGTTTTAACCCTTCACTACCAACTCCAACTATACAAAATTAAATAAAATGTACTGGCTACCTACACTTTTAGATGCACAAAGCAGAAATTACAAGGTTACATCATTTACTAATTAATACAGTCGCACATTAATTGATTACATCCATTGTACAATGACTTATTTGCCTTCTATGCCAGTGACGGAGAGCCACGGGGAGGTGGAGATAAAGCTGGATCTGAACTGCAGCCACTGTGAGATAGACGAATGTTACATGGATCCGGAGACTCAGGAGCTGATGTGTCACTGTGAGCTGGGGAGAGTCCTGTCTGAGGATGGAGTGACCTGTATAGGTAAGAGTTTGTGAGGTCCTCATTGGCTAACTGAAGATTGTTGAGATCCCAGAAAGGTATACCGCCAAGTACCTGCAAAGCAATAGTTCTGTTTGCAAAATGATTGGCTCAGACTCAAGAACATATGAAGAGTCTTGCCCAGCAAGTAAAATGCATTCTGCTCAGGTGCCTCCTGTAGAAAGTACTGTGCCCAATGGATGGGACTTTGCAATATACAGCAATCAGCCCTAACAATATGCCCGCTGACAGTTAAAGTGAATAACATTGATTATCTGGTTACAATGACATCTGAAAGTGGGTGGGATAAATTAGGCAGCAAGTGAACATGTTGTCTCTGAAGTTGTGTGTTGATGATTGGGCCAGAGCAACTCCAAAACTGCAGCCATTGGGGGATGTTCCTGGGCCTGCAGTTTTCAGGACTGACCAAAAGTGGGCCAAGGAAAGAAAACCAGCGACAGGGTCATGGGCAGCCAAGGCTCATTGATGGAGGAGGGGAGGGAAGGCTCATTGGTGGAGGTGGGGGGAATGCTCATAGATGGAGGTGGGGAAGTGAAGGCTCATTGATGGAGGTGGGGAGGGATGGCTCATTGGTGGAGGTGGGGGGAGAAGGCTCATTGATGGAGGTGGGGGGAAGGCTCATTGATGGAGGTGGGGAGGGAAGGCTCATTGATGGTGGTGGGGGGAGAAGGCTCATTGATGGAGGTGGGGGGAGAAGGCTCATTGGTGGATATGGGGAGGGAAGGCTCACTGATGGAGGTGGGGAGGAAAGGCTCATTGATGGAGGAGGGGAGGGAAGGCTCATTGATGGAGGTGGGGGAGGGAAGGCTCATTGATGGAGGTGGGGGAGGGAAGGCTCATTGATAGAGGTGGGGTAGGGAAGGCTCATTGATGGAGGTGGGGGGGGAGGGAAGGCTTATTAATGGAGGTGGGGGTGGGAAGGCTCATTGATGGAGGTGGGGGGGAAGGCTCATTAATGGAGGTCAGGAGGGTAGGCTCATTGATAGAGGCAGGGGGAGGAAACTGGAGCTCAAATTGCTGGAAACGCGAATGCAGGTTCTGATAGAAATGTGTCAGAACACACAGAGCATCACAGTTTGTTGTGTATGGGAATGCGTAGCCTCAGATCAGTCAGGGTGCCCATGCTGACCCGTGTCCACAGCCAAAAGTACCTACAATGGTCACGTAAACATCAGAACTGGACCACGGAGCAATGGAAAAAGGTGAGGAAAAAACAATATATAGTTGCGCTACTTGCAAATCAAAAGTGAAACAAAGCAGCAAGCATCAACAATGATACAATTGTGACAATAAAATGGAAAATAAAAAATCCAGCGCTGAAAAAAAACAGATTAAAGTGATATATCCAAATAAATGCATATAATAAACCAGTAATAAAAAGAAAAAATAGGTGAAAAAGAAAAACACTTGCCCAATGCCTCTCACGGCATAGGACAGTGAATCATAAGTAATTTAACCACTTCAGCACCGGGCCATTATATACCCTTTCTTACCAGAGCACTTTTTGCGATTCGGCACTGCGTCGCTTTAACTAACAATTGCGCGGTCGTGCGATGTTACACCCAAACAAAATTGACGTCCTTTTTTTCCCACAAATAGAGCTTTCTTTTGGTGGTATTTGATCGCCCCTGCGGTTTTTATTTTTTGCGCTATAAACAAAAAGAAGAGCGACAATTTTGAAAAAAAACACAATATTTTTTACTTTTTGCTATAATAAATATCCCATTTTTTTTAAAAAAAAACTATTTTTTTTACTCAGTTTAGGCCGATACGTATTCTTCTACATATTTTTGGTAAAAAAAATCGCAATAAGCGTATATTGATCGGTTTGCGCAAAAGTTATAGCGTCTACAAAATAGGGGATAGATTTATTGCATTTTTTTTTACATTTTTTTTTACTAGTAATGGCGGCGATCTGCGATTTTTTTTCGTGACTGCGACATTGCGGCGGACACTTCGGACACTTTTGACACATTTTTGGGACCATTCACATTTACACAGCGATCGTTGCTATAAAATTGCATTGATTACTGTGTAAATGTGACTGGCAGGGAAGGGGTTAACACTAGGGGGCGCTGCAGGGGTTAATGTGTTCCCTATAGGAGTGATTCTAACTGTGGGGGGGGAGGGGACTCAAGGGGAGGAGACCGATCATGTGTTCCTCTGTACTGGGATCACATAATCGGTCTCCTCTCCGCTGACAGGACGTGGAGCTGTTTACACACACAGCTCCACGGTCCCGCACGGTCCCGTTATTTTAACGGGCAATCGCGGGTGCCCGGCGGACATCGCGGCCGCCGGGCACTCGAACCGGGTCCCGAGCGACTCCGCGGGCGCGTGCGCGCGCCCCCCAGGCGGCCGGGAATGGGAGGACGTCATATGACGCCCACCCAGGATGGGAGATCCACCTTGTGGGCGTCATATGACTATGGGCGGGTAGGGAAGTGGTTAATATTTGGGTCTCCATGCATGAAACCAGGTGACCCCCCTGTGGTGGAAACATCACTGTTATACGGACTTTGTGTGTATATTTATGTTCTATTGTGTTTATCAGGTGCATTTTTTTCACTTTCATTGTGTTGAAGTGGACTTCATTATTAGCACACAGAGGACACTTTTTACTTATGATTCACTGTCCTATGCCGTGAGAGGCATTGGGCAAGTGTTTTTCTTTTTCACCTATTTTATCTTTTTATTACTGGTTTATTATATGCATTTATTTGGATATATCACTTTAATCCGTTTTTTTTCAGTGCTGCATTTTTTTATTTTTTATTTCAATGGAAAAAGGTGGCCTGGTCTGATGAATCACGTTTTCCTTTACATCATGTGGATGGCCAGGTACATCACTTACCTGGGGAAGAGATGGCACCGGGATGCTGTATGGGAAGATGACAAGCTGGCAGAGGCAGTGTGATGCTTTGGGCAATGTTCTGCTGGGAAACCATGGCTCCTGCCATTCATGTGGATGTTACTTTGGAATCCATGCCTCGACAGGTCAGGGCTAGGGTTGAGGGAACCCGAACTGTAAAGTTCGGGTCCGTACCGGACTTTTGGGTGTTCGGATCCCGGACCCGAACCCGAACAATTGACTGTATGTTCGGGTTCGGGTTCGGTGTTCGGGGATTTAATGTTGCTTTTTTAAATGTCTTTTAAAAGCACTCGCGGCTATATGAATTGATATTCATATAGCCGCGAGTGCTTTTAATACAGAGAACAGTCATTGAAGTCATTTATTTTTAAAAAGTTAGTCATAAAAAGTGTTTGGGGACCTGGGTCCTGCCCCAGGGGACATGTATCAATGCAAAAAAAACTTTTAAAAACTGCCGTTTTTTCGGGAGCAGTGATTTTAATAATGCTTAAAGTGAAACAATAGAAGTGTAATATTCCTTTAAATTTCGTACCTGGGGGGTGTCTATAGTAGGCATGTAAAGGGGTGCATGTTTCCAGTGCTTAGAACTGTCTCTGCAAAAAGTGTCATTTTTGCAGGAAAGAAAGCTATTTAAAATCACTCGCGGCTAATGTGTATTGTCGGCTCCCGTAACACAGAGAACAGTCATTCATTGAAAGCCATTCATAAAAAAAAAGTCATTGATAAAAAATAAAAAAAACAAAAAAATAAAAGCGTAGGGGTCCCCCCAAATTCAATAACCAGGCCCTTCAGGTCTGGGATGGATTTTAAGGGGAAACCCAGCCAAAAAAAATGGCGTGGGGTCCCCCTCAAAATCCATACCAGACCCTTATCCGAGCACGCAACCTGGCAGGCCACATGAAAAGAGCGGGGGACGAGAGCGCCCCCCCCCTCCTGCCTGAACCGTACCAGGCCACATGCCCTCAACATTGGGAGGATGCTTTGGGGGTCTGAGACCCCCAAAGCACCTTGTCCCCATGTTGATGAGGACAAGGGCCTCATCCCCACAACCGTGCCCGGTGGTTGTGGGGGTCTGCGGGCGGGGGGCTTATCGGAATCTGGAAGCCCCCTTTAACAAGGGGACCCCCAGATCCCGCTCCCCCCTGTGTGAAATGGTAAGGGGGTACAAAAGTACCCCTACCATTTCACCAAAAAAGTGTCAAAAATGGTAAAAATGACAGGAGACGGTCTTTGACAATTCCTTTATTAAAATCTTCTTTCTTCTGGTCTTCCTTTCTTCATCTTCTCCTTCTGGCATCTTCTTCTTCCATCTTCTTCTTCCTCCGATCCGCTTCTTCTTGGCCTTCTCGTCCAGCATCGGTGTCTCTTCTGGGCCGCTGCGCGCAATGGGAGGCTCCCGGTGTGTGAGGCTTCTCTCGGTATCTTCTTCCAGGGCGTCGGTCTCTTCTTGGGCCACTCCTCGCAATGGGAGGCTCCCGGTGTGTGAGGCTTCGCTTCGGCTGACAGTTCTTTTATAACGGAGGGCGGGGCCACCTGGTAACCCCGCCCCCCTCTGGCGCATGGGGACTTCCCTATGGCTTTCCCCTCTGACGTCATTTTTTATGAATGGCTTTCAATGAATGACTGTTCTCTGTGTTACGGGAGCCGACAATACACATTAGCCGCGAGTGATTTTAAATAGCTTTCTTTCCTGCAAAAATTACACTTTTTGCAGAGACAGTTCTAAGCACAGGAAACATGCACCCCCTTTACATGCATACTATAGACACCCCCCAGGTACGAAATTTAAAATAATATTACACTTTTATTGTTTCACTTTAAGCATTATTAAAATCACTGCTCCCGAAAAAACTGCCATTTTTAAAAGTTTTTTTTGCATTGATACATGTCCCCTGGGGCAGGACCCAGTCCCCAAACACTTTTTATGACTAACTTTTTAAAAATAAATGACTTCAATGACTGTTCCCTGTATTAAGGGGGACCGGAGGCGATACTTTATTATAGCCGTTCGGGTCCCCATTGACTTCAATGGGGTTCGGTGTCAAGTTCGGGTGAAGTTCGGTCCCGAACCCGAACTTTTCGGCCGAACCTGCCGAACCCGAACATCCAGGTGTCCGCTCAACTCTAGTCAGGGCTCTTTTGGTGGCAAAAGGGGAACCTACTCAATATTAGGTGGGTGGTCATAAAGTTATGGCTGATTGGTGTATTACCTGGACCTAAGTTCAGAATAGTATATATGTCCATGTTTCAAAATTGACATTATATTGTCTACTTTTGGTGTCCATTGTATATATTGCCCGTTCCCCGCTGCCCATTTAATAATCCAGCCAGTCTTGAGAATTAGTCCACGGCCTCCATTGCTTTATTCACGGGTTCTGTTTTTTTTCAGATGACCAAATTCAGTCAGCCCAGGAGACGCACCTTCCCCTTTCTCTGGTATTGTCCATCGTGACCTCAGGCCTTGTGGCTGCCCTTATCTTGGCTTTCTCAGGTATTATGATTGGTGAGTCACTAGTACTATCTACAAAACTTCACAAATGTAAAAAAAAAAAACTCGTAGGGTTTATTTTTTTACCCATTTAGTTTGGTTTATATATGTATATATATCTTTTAGTTATGGAAAAATATGAAATTATATAGACTTTTATACTTGTGAAAGTATACATATTCTTTTATAAGCTTCATAAAAATTCCTATGAAGAGCCAACATGCGTCCCATGGCAAATGAGATGAAAGGTTTCACATTTCTTAAGATGTAAAAGTTCAAGTTTTAGTTAAGATTATATGCTCTTTATACTACAATGTTTCTTGATTAGGATATTAATAAGAACATTGGGTTTTTATTGAATATAATATACATACTGATTTATGTAGTATTTGGTTTAGATGTTAAAGAAGTTATATCGTATAAGTTAAAAACTTTACACATAGCTCTTCTTGCCCATCCCCATGGAATGTTGTGAATAGAGATGGTTTTGTATTTCAATATCTGGCGTTAGACTGAAAGTTAGAAAACCATTTGCCACTAAGTCTGTGGTACTATAAGACAAGTCAACCCTTTTTAGGAAGGTGGGGGCTATTTTCATGGGTTTGATTTGTGGTAGACATGTGCAATTTGTTTAGTTACAAATTCATTTTTTAACAAATTTTGGCAACTTCATTAATTCCTACATTTCTGAATTTCAGAATTTTTCCATTTCCGAAATTCCAATTTCCGAAAATTCAGAATTCGTAAATTCGAAATTTCAGAAATTGAAAAATTTGAATTTGGAAATTCTAAATTTCAGAAATTCGGAAGTTTGGAAATGAGGAAATTCGATAATTCGAAATTAGGAAATTCAAAAATTCTAAATTTCATAAATTTGAAAATAAAAAAACCCTGAAAATCGGAAATAATAACTAACTAATAATAAATATTAAATTATAGGTATTGGAATTTCCTTTCAAATTTGGCTGTTAATGAACCTTAACGAGTATGAATTTATCCAAAGTTACGAATTATCTGAAATATCGAATGCCGTATCTAAACGAATGGAATGTAACGATCTAATAATAATAAATAACAACAATAATAATAAAACCTTTTTATAATTATTGTTATTAATTTGTTCCATTCCATTTGTTTAGATGTAGCATTCGTTATTTCAGATAATTCGTAATTTCGGATAAATTTATATTCGTCACGTTCACAAACAGCCAAATTTGAAAGGAAATTCCAATATCTATAATTTAATAGTTAGTTTATTATTAGTTAGTTATTATTTCTAATTTAAATGATTTTATTTTTCTTAATTTTCAGATTTTTTAATTTTCGAATTTTCAAATTCTCGAATTCCGAAAATTCGGAAATTCGTAATTCAAAAATTTGGAAATCTGGAATTTGGAAATTCGGAATTCGGCATTCAAAAATTCGAAATTCGAAATGGGAAAATTTGAAATTTTTAATTCGGAAATATGAAAAAATTCGGAAATTCGAAATCTGAATTCCGAATTTTTTGAATTTCCAAATTGCAAAAAAAAAATTTGTCAGTGCACATGTCTAATTTGTGGAGTAAAAACTTTTGAGCAAAAGGTTTGTGGGGCAGACTGATTCAGACTGATTTTGCTGCAGACACACCACGAGACATTGAAGAAAGCTGCAACAACTTCACACACACACAAAGACACACATCTGATTCAATCTTCATTTTAAGAATATAATACATTATTGATGTTATTTTTACATTCTATATGTTGATATTGTTCTTATAATATTTTGCTATTTTATTATTAAATCAATTTTTGAGTTTTTACACAAGAACTGAACTGACTTTCTTGGAACTTTCCTCATCAATATAATTGACAGAATATTGATATTAATACCATAATAACGGTATTTTAACAGCTAATATGACCATAGATACCATAGAATTGAGATGTCTTAGTACAGATAATCTCAGATAAGATTTTAGACAAGATCAATGTTCTTAATGAGCACAGCCGCTGATAAGGCAATACAGCTGGCCCCTCCTGTTCAGGCCTGGGCCCCATCAGTTTAAAAGGGGGGTCCGGACTGTACTGCCTTGTCATTCTTGTGGATCCCCTTGCAGCGCTGCCAGCTTTCTCCCTTCAGCTGCGCTGCAGAGGGGGTAAGTTCTAGCATCTGCCCCTTTCAGCCCCTGTCCGGGCCCATCCTTCCCCCACAGTGCTGCAGACTTCCCCCTTTTCCCCCACCGGCATCTTCTGCAGGTACGCAAGGATCGTTTCAGGATGGAGAGCAGGGGAAGGGGCTGCTAAATATGTATTGCTTTCCAGAATGAGTGAGTGATTGGTATCCATCGTTCCTATGTCCATTCATAACTGATGCAAACTGTATTTCCTATGCTTCAGTTTGTGACTGAACAGGAAGCCTCTCAGCACAGATACTTCCTATTCATTCCCTGTCCAGTGCAGCTGAGGCTGCAGAGAAATGGACTGTGGGAATCTCTGTCTTCAGTCACTTTTTCTGTCTCAAAGGTGAGACATCAGGGTTCTGTTAACAACTTTTGGACCACCGCACGCCGATATACGTCCTAACTTTGAAGAGGAATATCGTTGTTATGGCAGCAACTAGCTGCCATAACCCTGGTATCCTCTTGTTCGGCCGGCGCTCCGGTTTCCGATAATAGTGGTCTCTGTGGAGGATTCACCGCAAGATCACTTTTATCGGCGGCAGGAGAGGCCACCACCGCGCTTCGGTGCTCTCCGCCGCTTACTGGAGCCATCGGCAGCAGCGGAGGCGATTGGATCTTCACCCTTGCTGGGTATGGAGACAAGTGAAGGGAAGATGGCCCCCACCCGTCTCCATAACAATGCGCCCCCTCCCGTCAAGCTCGCGTGCAGAAGCGAACGCATACATAAGTAGCGCCCGCATATGAAAACAACGTTCAAACTGCACATGTGCGGTATCGCCGCGATCGGTAGAGCGAGAGCAATAATTCTAGCCCTAGGCCTCCTCTGTAACTCAAAACATGCAACCTGTAGAATTTTTTAAACGTCTCCTATGGAGATTTTTATGGGTAAAAGTTTGTCGCCATTCCACGAGCGGCCGCAATTTTGAAACGTGACATGTTGGGTATCAATTTACTCGGCGTAACATTATCTTTCACAATATAAAAAAAATTCCGCTAACTTTACTGTTGTCTAATTTTTTAACTCAAACAAGTGTATTTTTTCCCCAAAAAAGTGCGCTTGTAGGACCGCTGCGCAAACACGGTGTGACAGAAGGTCCGCCATTGTATTCTCTAGGGTGTTAGAAAAAAATGTTATAATGTTTGGGGGTTCTAAGTAATTTTCTAGCAAAAAAAAAATGTTTTTAACTTGTAAACAGCAAATCTCAGAAAGTGTCCTGGTCCTTAAGTGGTTAAGACCCCTTATATTTCACCAGAGGCCCCAACAGGGCAGTTAATAAGAATAAATAAAAAATAAAATTCTAGAAACAAAATAAAAATTCTAAAAAAAAAAGGAAAAAGAAAAATGCTCTTTGAAGAGCATTCAGCATTTGGATCGCTCTTCATAAAACATTTTCAGCCTACCCTGTCAGGTAGGTTGTACAGAGATTTCTAACGGCAGCACTGTTCATGAGAGTTTTTAGCCCATGAGTTTATGATTGCCCCCTTTAGACATTCATCTCATGATTTATTCATGCCTGTGGACTTCTTAAGTGGAAGGAGAATTTCTGGAGAACCTTTTTTCTGTTTCATGTCCATCGGCCATTATCAGTGACAGAACCTCTTGTCCTTTCTACAGTTTACCGCAGGAAACATCAGGAGCTCCAGGCCATCCAGATGGAACTACAGAGCCCAGACTACAAACTCAGCAAAGTGAGAACCTCCACCATAATGACGGACTACAACCCCAACTACTGCTTCGCCGGGAAGATCACCTCCATCGGAGACCTGAAAGAGGTGCCCAGGAAAAACATCTCCCTCATCAGGTGAGGTTATGGTGGCAACTAGACTTAGGCAATTCGTTTCGTCCCAAATTTGTTTTTTAACAAATTTTGACAAATTCGTTAATTCAGAAATATCCAAATGAATAAAAAACAGTTAAACGATTTTTTTCTGAATATTCATAAATTCGAAGATTCAGAAATTTGATATTCGAACATCCGAAAATTCGAAAATCTGAAATAATAACTAACTAATAATAACTTAACTATTACTAACTAATAAATTATAGGTATTGGAAGTTTGACTGTTAGTGAACATAACGAATATGAATTTATCAGAAGATACGAATTCTAAACATATGGAATGTAACAAATTAATAATAATAAATAACAATAATAATAATACAAACTTTTAATTATTATTGTTATTATTATTGTTATTATTTATTATTAACTTGTTCCCTTCCATTTGTTATTTCAGGTAATTTGTAACTTCAAATAAATTTGTATTCGTTACGTTCACTAACAGACAAATTTGAAAGGAAATTCCAATGCCTATAATTTAATAGTTAGTTATTATTAGTTAGTTATTATTTCGGATTTTCTTTCTTATTTACGAATTTACGAATGAAAAAACCCCCAAAAAAAACAATAAAAAACAAACAAACACATTTTTCGGCAGTGCACATGTCTATTGGCAACCTAAAAGTGAGACATCAACTCAGAAGCTCATTATAGTTGCATTGCAGTTATGAATAAGGCAGTATGATGTAGTTATATTGCAGTTATACTTAGATTATTAGAGTTTTATATCCTTTTGTTTTGTACTCTAAATCTGAATTATAAAAGACTTGGGGGGGCCCCCCCACGGTGGCGGAACGCCAGGGCCTGTTGGCAAGTGTGACCTTTCCCACCCTAGTAGTTCTGCCACTGGTGTCAGTCGCTTTCCTGTTTTTGTTATCATATTTTTCTATTATTTTTTACCATTTTTTTTTTCCGGAGAGACCTGTTGGAGGGCTTTGGAGAGATCTCAGGGGTCTAAGCAGACCTCTGATGTTCCACCTTTGAGACCAACAAAGGAGATTGAGGACACAGCCTCAGCTGCATAGAATGAATGGACAGGAATAGCTCTGTAGAGCGCATGCCCTTCATTCACAACCTGAAGCATAGAAAAAAACAGTTTACTATGCTTCAGTTATGAATGGTCACAGGAGCGATCTCTCCCCCTCCTCGCACATAATGGGGGGGCGGGGCACAATTTATCATCTTTTGTTTACTTGACAGCACAATTACCAGTTACAGTAGCGCAGTGCCGACTAGCATAAAATGCCTTGGTCATGAAGGGGGAAAAACCAAGGCCTGGACCTGGGGCAGCTCCAAAAGGAGATTGGGGGGGAGGGGATTTGTGTTAGAAGGGGGAATTTGGGAGGGGGGCGGCAGGTGGTAAGTATTGTTCTAGTTCTAGGAGGGGAAATTTGGGGGGGTGCTAAGTGTGCGATTTAAAGGGATTTGTGTTGGCGGGGGGGGGGATTTGTGCTTGGAGGGGTGATTTTGGGGCAATTTTGTGCTGGGAGGGTGTTAATTTGAAGTGGGGGGAGATGTGTACTAGAAGGGAAAATTTTAGAGGTAGAGGGTTGGTGCTAGGAGAGGTGTTTTTTTTTTGGGGGGGGGTGCATTTTTGCTGGGGGGATTTGGGGGCAAAAGATGTGTGCTAGGAGCGGTGATTTTTTTTGGGGGGGGGGCATTTGAGCTGGGGGGATTTGGGGGATGGGGGGGGCAAAGATGCGTGCTAGAAGTGGTGATTTTTTTGGGGGGGATAGGGGCTTTTTGAGCTGGGGGGATTTGGGGGGATGGGGGCAAAGATGTGTGCTAGGAGGGGTGATTTTTTTTGGGGGGGGGCAAAGATTTGTGCTAGGAGGGGTGATTTTTTTTTGGGAGGGGGGCATTTGAGCTGGGGGGATTTAGGGGAATGGGGGGGTAAAGATGCGTGCTAGGAGGGCTGATTTTTTTGGGGGGGGATTTAGGGGATGGGGGGGGGGGTAAAGATGCATGGTAGGAGGGGTAATTTTTTTTTTTGGGTGGCTAGGAGTTATTTGAGCTGGGGGGATTTGGGGGATGGGGAGGCAAAGATGCGTGCTAGGAGTGGTGATTTTTTTTTGGGGGGGAGGCATTTGAGCTGGGGGGATTTGGGGGATGGGGAGGCAAAGATGCGTGCTAGGAGGGGTGATTTTTTTGGGGGGCTGGGGTAGGGGGTATTTGAGCTGGGGGGGATTTGGGGGATGGAGGGGCAAATATTTGTGCTAAGAGGGGTGTTTGTTTTGGGGGGGGCATTTGAGCTGGGGGGATTTGGGGGATGGGGAGGCAAAGATTTGTGCTAGGAGGTTTTTTTTGGGGGGGGGGGGGGGGGGCATTTGAGCTGGGGGGATTTGGGGGATGGGGGGGCAAAGATGCGTGGTAGGAGGGGTGATTTTTTTTGGGGGTTGGACAGGGGGTATTTGAGCTGGGGGTATTTGGGGGATGGGGGTAGCAAAGATTTGTGCTGAGAGGGGGATTACAGGAGGGGGGCAGATTTGTACTTGGAGGAGGGGTAGTTTATGTCTAGGGGGGGGGTTAGGTATGCAGATTAGTGCTCAGTGTTTTTGTGGGGAGATTTTGCCGGCACATAATGCTCATACATCTTGGGGGTGCGCGGTTTGGCATGCTCTCCCTGGGCTCTAGATGACCTTGTCCCATCACTGGGTAAAACCTTCTGGGGCTCAAGCTTTGATTCTATGGTCCACATGACCAGCTCCTCCCAGCAAGACCTTTGCTTTATTACTGGAGACACAAGTCCCTTATCGGAAAACTCCACTCCTCTAAATTAGCTCCAATAACAAATGAAACCAAATTTAAAGGTCATTTATACAAAGTGATAACTGGATGGAATTCACTTCCAACTGATTGTCAAAAAAAAAAAAAAAGTTTCCCTTGATGGATTTTTCCATTAGGCACAGAAAATAATACGGCGAGAAGAGACATTAACTGCCGTGAACTGCCAGACTTCGAGTGCCGGAGCTCGTTGCCTCTATGAACTGAAGATTAAGTACAATTCTCCATTTTCAGATTGAGAGGAGCCTCTATTCCGCGACTCTTCCTCTCCGTTCCTTGTTGTCGGTTATCATTAAATTTATGAGGTGTCAGAGGAAGACCTTGTAGTGGAGTCAGAATCAATTTGTCAGAGGTCTCCGAAGTTCACGGAGATAGATGAGCTCCGGATCCGGTTGTCTCTCTGGCTGGAGAACTTGCCGCAAGTTTTAATGATAACGACTTTTTCGGGGCAATGTCAGACATCTGTCACTCAACTTTACAACGGACTTCGCACCTCAGGCTGCCGGAACCGTCTTCTCAGTGGAAAGAAATAACTTCTATCACTCCGAATAAAATTCTTAGTTTTTTTTTTTTTATGTGGTGGATTTATAGAAGATGTCACAAGTCCCCAATTTTGTTGAATTACTTTGAAACGGAAACTCGGGACGGCAGACAGACAGCTCCTTGGGTCGATGATGCTGAACTTAATCCGAACCTTGCTTCACGAGAACATAATAAAATAAAACGTCTCCAACTAGTAAGGAAACTCCTGTGATTTTCAATAGTTTATAATGTTGTTACATTGTTGGTGAGGCTGAATAAAGACATCGGTCCATCCCGTTCAACATGATGTCGATCTGGGTTTCTCCATCAGGTTTCCATGGAGTCGTTGGGTTCCTCCAGAGGTTTCTAGGTGTTCCTTGAGCAATGAGCAATTTCTGCCTCTCAGATAAGTTCCCACTGACACCATTGATCTTTTCAGCGATCTGTAAGGGGATAATTCTTCCCAGTGACCGCAAGTGTAATTCCGCGTATACGCAGTCGGAATTCTCGTCGGAAAAAGCTCTGATGGTTTTCGCGTAGGAATTCCGAAGGTATTTCGCTCAAACTGTCTTGCCTACACACGGTCACACCAAATTCCGACGGTCAATAACACCGCGTCGAATTGTTTCCGAGCATGCGTCGGAAATTTTGCGTGTCGGAATTGCATACACACGATTGGAAAATCCGATAGAAAGGTTTTCCGTCGGAAAAATTAAGAACAGGTTCTCAGCCCCCGCTCCCATCACATCAGAGCTCCCCCTTCACATCAGAGGTTCCCTATAAAATGTAATACCATCACATCAGAGCTCCTCCCTTCACATCAGAGGTCCCTCCATACATCAGAGCTTCCCCCTTCACATCAGAGGTCCTCCATCACATCAGAGCTCCCCCTTCACATCAGAGGTCCCCCTTCACATCAGAGCTCCCCCTTCACATCAGAGGTCCCCATCACATCAGAGCTCCCCCCCCCCTCCTCACATCAGAGGTCCCCCCATCACATCAGAGCTCCCCCTTCACATCAGAGACCCCTCTTCACATCAGAGCTCCCCCTTCACATCAGAGCTCCCCCTCACATCAGAGGTCCTCCTATCACATCAGAGCCCCCCTCACACATCAGAGCTCCCCCCCATTCACATCAGAGGCCCCTTCACATCAAGGTCCCCCTTCACACATCAGAGCCCCATCATCATCAGAGTCCCCCCCATCACATCAGAGCCCCCCTTCACATCAGAGCCCCCCTTCACATCAGAGGATCCCCTTCACATCAGAGCTCCCCCTTCACATCAGAGGTCCTCCCATCACATCAGAGCCCCCATCATCAGAGGTCCCCCTTCACATCAGAGCTCCCCCTTCACATCAGAGGTCCTCCCATCACATCAGAGCCCCCCCTTCACATCAGAGCTCCCCCCTTCACACATCAGAGCCCCCCCTCACATCAGAGCCCCTCCTCCCCCTTCACATCAGAGTCCCCCCTTCACATCAGAGGTCCCCCCCCCCATCACATCAGAGCTCCCCCATCACATCAGAGGTCCCTTCACATCAGAGCCCCCCTTCACATCAGAGGTCCCCCATCACATCAGATCCCCCCTTCCATCAGAGGTCCCCCTTACATCAGAGGTCCCCCTTCACATCAAAGGTCCCCTTAACATCAGAGCCCCCCCATCACATCAGAGGTCCCCCCATTCACATCAGAGCCTCCCCCCTCACATCAGAGCCCCCCCTCATCAGAGCTCACCCTCACATCAGAGGTCCCCCTTCACATCAGAGGCTCCCCTTCATATATCACATCAGAGTCCTCCTTCACATCAGAGCCCCCCTTCACATCAGAGGTCCCCCCTTCACATCAGAGCCCCCCCTTCACATCAGAGGTCCTCCCATCACATCAGAGCCTCCCCCTTCACATCAGAGGTCCCCCACATCAGAGCCCCCCTTCACATCAGAGGTCCCTCACATCAGAGCCCCCCTTCACATCAGAGGTCCCTCCCTCCCCTTCACATCAGAGAGTCCCCCCTTTCACATCAGAGCCCCCCTTCACATCAGAGGTCCCCCTTCATCATCAGAGCCCCCCTTCACATCAGAGGTCCATCATATCCCCCTTACATCAGAGTCCCCCCCTTCACATCAGAGCCCCCCTTCACATCAGAGGTCCCCCTTCACATCAGAGTCTCCCCTTCACATCAGAGCCCCCCCCTTTCACATCAGAGCCCTCCATCACATCAGAGCTCCCCCTTCACATCAGAGGTCCCTCATCATCAGAGCTCCCCCTCACATCAGAGGTCCCCCCCTTCACATCAGAGGCCCCCCTTCACATCAGACATCAGAGCCCCCCTTTTCACATCAGAGGTCCCCCCCCTTCACATCAGAGCCCCCCTCACATCAGAGGTCCCCTTCATCATCAGAGCCCCCTTCACATCAGAGCCCCTTCATTCACATCAGAGGTCCCCCTCACATCAGAGCTCCCCCTTCACATCAGAGAGCCCCCCTCACATCAGAGCCCCCCTTCACATCAGAGCCCCCCCTCACATCAGAGCTCCCCCATTTCCACATCAGAGGTCCCCCTCATCACATCAGAGCCCCCCCCTTCACATCAGAGGTCCCCATTCACATCAGAGCCCCCCCTCATCAATCAGAGGCCCCCTTCACATCAGAGCCCCCCTTCACATCAGAGCCCCCCCATTCACATCAGAGCCCCCCTTTCACATCAGAGGTCCCCCCCCTTCACATCAGAGGTCCCCCTCACATCAGAGGTCCCCCATCACATCAGAGCCCCCCTTCACATCAGAGGTCCCCCTTCATCATCAGAGCCCCCCCTTCACATCAGAGGTCCCCCCTTCACATCAGAGCCCCCCCTTCACATCAGAGGTCCATCAGAGAGCTCCCCCTCACATCAGAGCCCCCCCTTCACATCAGAGGTCCCCCCATCACATCAGAGGTCCCCCCACATCAGAGCCTCCCTTCACATCAGAGCCCCCCCTTCACATCAGAGCCCCCCCTCACATCAGAGGTCCCCCTTCACATCAGAGAGCTCCCCTTCACATCAGAGGTCCTCCCCTTCACATCAGAGCCCCCCTTCACATCAGAGGTCCCACATCAGAGGTCCCCCTTCACATCAGAGTCCCCCCTTCACATCAGAGGTCCTCCCCCTCACATCAGAGTCCCCCCCCTTCACATCAGAGCCTCCCCTTTACATCAGAGCCTCCCCTTTACATCAGAGCCTCCCCTTCACATCAGAGCCCTCATCACATCAAATTTCCCCCTTCACATCGGGGCTCCACCTTTACATCAGACTCCCATCACATCAGAGCCTCCCCCTTCATATCAGAGGTCTCCCCTTCACATCAGAGGTCCCCCCCTCACATCAGAGCCCCCTTTCCCATCAGAGACCCCATTCACATCAGAGCCCCCCCTTAAATCAGAGCCCCCATCACATCTGGTTCACCCTTTACATCAGAGCCCCCCTCCCCTTCACATATCACATGAGAGATCCCCCCCTTCACTTCAGAACTCCCTCCTTACATCAGAGCCCCCTTCACATCAGAGTTCACCCTTTACATCAGAAGCCCCCATAAGGTCAGAATGCATGCAACTATGGTTCAAGTTGGTGTTGAAAGGATAAAACAAGTGCAATTTGAGTTTAGTACCATACATTTTACATGTATATCACATAATATGGATACATAAAACTTATTTCCATGTGTTTTACAGTCATTCGTTATGTATTCTTCTCCATTGAACAGTGAGACTCCCAGATGGAAATTAGGGTCCACTCGGAGAAACCACTCCGTCCAGCGAATGTTCTTAAGTCTATTTCCTCTTCTGAATGAAAGCTCTTTTATTATGGACAGTAGTAAAATAATGCATTAAGTCCACTAGATGGCGCTAATGGGCATTGGAAATATGTAAACTTTGTAACTAGAGATTCAGTGTAACAATTCTAGCCACTTCCCATCCGGGCCAATTCTGGCACTTCGCTCCTACATGTAAAAATCATAAATTTTTCTAGAAAATTACTCAGAACCCCAGAACATTAGATATGTTTTTTTAATGACGGTCAATGCAACTTTTTATATTGCACGGTATTTGCGCAGTGATTTTTCAAATTTTGCGAATTAAAAAAAAAAACTGTAAAGTTGGCCCAATTTTTTGGTATAATGTGAAAGACTATGTTACGATGAGTAAATAGATACCTAACATGTCATGCTTTAAAATTGCGCACACTCACATTTGTAAAAAAAAAAATAAAAAATTGCGCACACTCCTGGAATGGCGGCAAACTTTGGTACTTAAAAATCTCCATAGGCGTCGCTTTAACTATTTTTTTACAGGCTACACCTTCATGCCCCTTACACACGGTCGGAAATTCCGACCACAAAATCCGTCTGATTTTTTCCGACGGATTTTGCCCGACACTGGTGTTGCATACACACGGTCGGACAAAGTTGTCGGAAAATCCGATCATCCTGAACGTGGTGACGTTCGTTGCGTACGACGGGACTACATAGAGGCTAGTAGCTAATAGCTTTGGTCTTGTAATGTGATCTGAACATGCGTGGCACTTTGTCCGTCGGAATTCGCTACACACGATCGGAAAAAGTCCTAATAGGACTTTGTTGTCGGAAAATTTGAGAGCAGGATCTCAAATTTTTTCCGTCGGAAACTCTGACAGCAAAAGTCCGATGGAACCCACACACGGTCGGAATTTCCGACAATATGATCTGATAGGACATTTTCCGTCAGAAAATCTGACCGTGTGTACGGGGAATCAAAGTTAAAGAGGAGATCTTAGGCTAGAATTGTTGCTTTTACTCTAACGCACGCAGCGATACCTCACCCGTGTGATTTGAACGCCGTTTACATATTTAGGCGTGACTTACATGTGCGTTTGCTTCTGTGCGTGAGCACATGGGGACGGGGGCGCTTACAATTTTTTTATTTTTTTATTCTTTATTTGACATTTATTATTATTATTTTTTTTTTTTTTACACTTTCTCTTAAAAAAAAAAAAATGTTGATTACTTTTATTCCTATTACAAGGAATATAAACATCCCTTGTAATAGGAATAGGGCATGACAGGTCCTCTTTATTGAGAGATGTGGGGTCAATAAGAACCCCACATCTCTTTTTCAGGCTGGAAAGGCTGAGATAAAAAAAATAAAACTCTCTCTGCCTTTCCAGCCACGTCCTCAGCTTTGTTTACTTCCGCCAGCCCCAACGTGATGTCATAACTTCGCGTCCAGAACTCCGAGGGTCATAGAGATGACTGGGGACCATCTGGAGAATGAGAGAAATCTCTATGGTAAACTTCCAGCCGCGTCCTCAGCTTTGTTTACTTCCGCCAGCCCGGACGTGACGTCATAACGTCACGCCCAGACCTCCGAGGGTCATAGAAATGACTGGGGACCATTTGGTCACCAGAAATCTCTATGGTAAACTTCCAGCCGCGTCCTCAGCTTTGTTTACTTCTCCCAGCCCCGACGTGACATCATAACGTCGCGCCCGGACCTCCGAGGGTCATAGAGATGACTGGTGACCACATGGTCACCAGAAATCTCTGGTAAACTTCCAGCCGCGTCCTCAGCTTTGTTTACTTCTGCCAGCCCCGACATGACGTCATAACGTCGCGCCCAGACCTCCGAGGGTAATAGACATGGGAACTGCCAAAAAATTTGTTTCGTTTCGTTTCGTCCCGTTTCGTATATAAAAAAAATTCGTAATTCGTAATTCGTGTACGAAATTCCGTTCGAATTCGTACGAAATACGAAATTCGGACGAATCGTAATTTTTTTAACGAATCGTTAGTAAAGTTACGAATCGTTACGAATCGTTACGAATCGTTACGAATCGTTAACGCGGCTAATGAATTGTTGGTTCTCATAACACAGAGAACAATTCGAATCCAACTACAAATATCGAATTTCAATTTCAAGTTACGAATCGTTACGAATCGTTATGAATAGTTACGAATCGTTACGAATCGTTATGAATAGTTACGAATCGTTAGTAAATCCAACTACCAATATCGAATTTCAACTAATTTGAACGAAATTATTATAGCAGATATAACGAATGAATTCGAATGACAAAGTGTCATTTTTGCAGAAAAAAAAAAGCGTAGGGGTCCCCCCAAATTCAATAACCAGGCCCTTCAGGTCTGGTATGGATATTAAGGGGGACCCCAGCCAAAAAAAAATAAAAAAAAATGGCGTGGGGTCCCCCCCAAATATCCATACCAGACCCTTCAGGTCTGGGATGGATTTTAAGGGGAACCCCGGCCAAAAAAAAAAAAAAAATGGCGTGGGGTCCCCCTCAAAATCCATACCAGACCCTTTATCCGAGCACGCAACCTGGCAGGCCGCAGGAAAGGAGGGGGGGACGAGAGCGGCCCCCCCTCCCGCCTGAACCGTACCAGGCCACATGCCCTCAACATTGGGAGGGTGCTTTGGGGTCCCCCCCAAAGCACCTTGTCCCCATGTTGATGGGGACAAGGGCCTCATCCCCACAACCCTGGCCGGTGGTTGTGGGGGTCTGCGGGCGGGGGGCTTATCGGAATCTGGAAGCCCCCTTTAACAAGGGGACCCCCAGATCCCGGCCCCCCCCCTGTGTGAAATGGTAAGGGGGTACTTGTACCCCTACCATTTCACCAAAAAAGTGTCAAAAATGGTAAAAATGACAGGAGACGGTCTTTGACAATTCCTTTATTAAAATCTTCTTTCTTCTTTCTTCTGGTCTTCCTTTCTTCATCTTCTCCTTCCGTCATCTTCTTCCATCTTCTTCTTCCTTCGATTCGCTTCTTCTTCCTCCGGTCTTCTCGTCCTTCTCGTCCGGCGTCGTCCTTCTCGTCCGGCATCAGCGTCTCTTCTCGCAGGCCGCTCCTCGCAATGGGAGGCTCCCGCTCTGTGAGGCTTCGCTCCGGGTGACAGGTCTTTTATAACGAAGGCACCTGGTGACCCCGCCCCCTCTGACGCACGGGGACGTCATGTGGAATTCCCTATGGCTTTCCCCATGACGTCAGAGAGGGGGCGGGGTCACCGGGTGCCTTCGTTATACAAGACCTGTCACCCGGAGCGAAGCCTCACAGAGCGGGAGCCTCCCATTGCGAGGAGCGGCCTGCGAGAACAGACGACGATGCCGGACGAGAAGGACGACGCCGGACGAGAAGGACGAGAAGACCGGAGGAAGAAGAAGCGAATCGAAGGAAGAAGAAGATGGAAGAAGATGCCGGAAGGAGAAGATGAAGAAAGGAAGACCAGAAGAAAGAAGATTTTAAATAAAGGAATTGTCAAAGACCGTCTCCTGTCATTTTTACAATTTTTGACGCTTTTTGGGTGAAATGGTCGGGGTACTTTTGTACCCCCTTACCTTTTCACACAGGGGGGGGCGGGATCTGGGGGTCCCCTTGTTAAAGGGGGCTTCCAGATTCCGATAAGCCCCCCGCCCGCAGACCCCCACAACCACCGGCCAGGGTTGTGGGGATGAGGCCCTTGTCCTCATCAACATGGGGACAAGGTGCTTTGGGGGGGACCCCAAAGCACCCTCCCAATGTTGAGGGCATGTGGCCTGGTACGGTTCAGGCGGGAGGGGGGGGCCGCTCTCGTCCCCCCCTCCTTTCCTGCGGCCTGCCAGGTTGCGTGCTCGGATAAGGGTCTGGTATGGATTTTATGGGGGACCCCACGCCATTTTTTTTGGCTAGGGTTCCCTTAAAATCCATCCCAGACCTCAAGGGTCTGGTATGGATTTTGAGGGGGACCCTACGCCATTTTTTTTTTTTTGGCTGGGGTCCCCCTTAATATCCATCCCAGACCTGAAGGGCCTGGTTATTGAATTTGGGGGGACCCCTACACATTTTTTTATCAATGACTTCAATGAATGACAGTTCTCTGTATTACGGATCCAACAATTCATTTGCCGGCAAATAGCTGCGACTCGATTTTAAATAGTTTTTTTTTCCTGCAAAAATGACACTGCAGGAACAGTTCCCTATATTAGATATACTGAATCTCGAATCATTCGAAGCATTCGTTATAGCCGCTATTATCATTTCTTTCATATTAGTTGAAATTACATATTTGTTAGTTACAATACAACATTCAAATTGTTCTCTGTATTGCGGGAATCGGCAATTAGCCGCGAGTGATTTTAAATGTCTTTTTTTCCTGCAAAAATGACACATTGTACAGAGAGAGTTCTAAACACGGGAAACATGACCCCCTTCATAGACATACTATAGAGTATATAGTATATAGAAGGGGGTCACGTTTCCTGTGTTTAGAACTCTCTCTGTACAATGTGTCATTTTTGCAGGAAAAAAAACATTTAAAATCACTCGCGGCTAATTGCCGATTCCCGCAATACAGAGAACAATTCGAATGTTGTATTGTAACTAACAAATATGTAATTTCAACTAATATGAAAGAAATTATAATAGCGGATATAACGAATGCTTCGAATGATTCGAGATTCAGTATATCTAATATAGAGAACTGTCTCTGTACAATGTGTCATTTTGCAGGAAAAAAAAAAACTATTTAAAATCACTCGCAGCTATTGCCGGCAAATGAATTGTTGGATCCGTAATACAGAGAACTGTCATTCATTGAAGTCATTGATAAAAAAATGTGTAGGGGTCCCCCCAAATTCAATAACCAGGCCCTTCAGGTCTGGGATGGATATTAAGGGGGACCCCAGCCAAAAAAAAAAAAAAAAAAATGGCGTAGGGTCCCCCTCAAAAATCCATACCAGACCCTTGAGGTCTGGGATGGATTTTAAGGGGAACCCTAGCCCAAAAAAATGGCGTGGGGTCCCCCATAAAATCCATACCAGACCCTTATCCGAGCACGCAACCTGGCAGGCCGCAGGAAAGGAGGGGGGGACGAGAGCGGCCCCCCTCCCGCCTGAACCGTACCAGGCCACATGCCCTCAACATTGGGAGGGTGCTTTGGGGTCCCCCCCAAAGCACCTTGTCCCCATGTTGATGAGGACAAGGGCCTCATCCCCACAACCCTGGCCGGTGGTTGTGGGGGTCTGCGGGCGGGGGGCTTATCGGAATCTGGAAGCCCCCTTTAACAAGGGGGACCCCAGATCCCGGCCTCCCCCCTGTGTGAAATGGTAAGGGGGTACAAAAGTACCCCTACCATTTCACCAAAAAAGCGTCAAAAATTGTAAAAATGACAGGAGACGGTCTTTGACAATTCCTTTATTAAAATCTTCTTTCTTCTGGTCTTCCTTTCTTCATCTTCTCCTTCCGGCATCTTCTTCCATCTTCTTCTTCCTTCGATTCGCTTCTTCTTCCTCCGGTCTTCTCGTCCTTCTCGTCCGGCGTCGTCCTTCTCGTCCGGCATCGTCGTCTCTTCTCGCAGGCCGCTCCTCGCAATGGGAGGCTCCCGCTCTGTGAGGCTCCGCTCCGGGTGACAGGTCTTGTATAACGAAGGCACCCGGTGACCCCGCCCCCCCTCTGACGTCATGGGGAAAGCCATAGGGAATTCCACATGACGTCCCCGTGCGTCAGAGGGGGCGGGGTCACCAGGTGCCTTCGTTATAAAAGACCTGTCACCCGGAGCGAAGCCTCACAGAGCGGGAGCCTCCCATTGCGAGGAGCGGCCTGCGAGAAGAGACGACGATGCCGGACGAGAAGGACGAGAAGACCGGAGGAAGAAGAAGCGAATCGAAGGAAGAAGAAGATGGAAGAAGATGACGGAAGGAGAAGATGACGGAAGGAGAAGATGACGGAAGGAGAAGATGAAGAAAGGAAGACCAGAAGAAAGAAGATTTTAATAAAGGAATTGTCAAAGACCGTCTCCTGTCATTTTTACCATTTTTGACACTTTTTTGGTGAAATGAGACTGCCAGATGGAAATTAGGGTCCACTCGGAGAAACCACTCCGTCCAGCGAATGTTCTTAAGTCTATTTCCTCTTCTGAATGAATGCTCTTTTATTATGGACAGTAGTAAAATAATGCATTAAGTCCACTAGATGGCGCTAATGGGCATTGGAAATATACGTAAACTTTGTAACTAGAGATACAGTGTAACAATTCTAACCACTTCCCATCCGGGCCTATTCTGGCACTTCGCTCCTACATGTAAAAATCATCTATTTTTCTAGAAAATTACTCAGAACCCCAGAACATTAGATATGTTTTTTTTTTTTTTTAGCAGAGACCCTAGGGAATAAAATGACGGTCAATGCAACTTTTTATATTGCACGGTATTTGCGCAGCGATTTTTCAAATTTTGCCAATTAAAAAGAAAAACTGTAAAGTTAGCCCAATTTTTTGGTATAATGTGAAAGACTATGTTACGACGAGTAAATAGATACCTAACATGTCACGCTTTAAAATTTACACACACTCCTGGAATGGCGGCAAACTTTGGTACTTAAAAATCTCCATAGGCGACGCTTTAACAATTTTTTTACAGGCTACACCTTTAGAGTTACAGAGGAGATCTTGGGCTAGAATTGTTGCTTTTACTCTAACGCACGCAGCGATACCTCACCTGTGTGATTTGAACGCCGTTTACATATGTAGGCGTGACTTGCATGTGCGTTTGCTTCTGTGCGTGAGCACATGGGGACGGGGCGCTTACAATTTTTTTTTTTTTTTATTCTTTATTTGACATTTATTATTTTTATTAAATTTTTTTTACACTTTCTCTTTAAAAAAAAAATTTTTTCATTACTTTTATTCCTATTACAAGGAATATAAACATCCCTTGTAATAGGAATAGGGCATGACAGGTCCTCTTTATTGAGAGATGTGGGGTCAATAAGACCCCCACATCTCTTCTTCAGGCTGGAAAGGCTGAGTTAAAAAAAAAATTAAAAAAATAAACTCTCTCTGCCTTTCCAGCCACGTCCTCAGCTTTGTTTACTTCCGCCAGCCCCAACGTGATGTCATAACTTCGCGCCCAGATCTCCGAGGGTCATAGAGATGACTGGGGACCATCTGGAGAATGAGAGAAATCTCTATGGTAAACTTCCAGCCGCGTCCTCAGCTTTGTTTACTTCCGCCAGCCCGGACGTGACGTCATAACTTCACGCCCAGACCTCCGAGGGTCATAGAGATGACAGGACCACATGGTCACCAGAAATCTCTATGGTAAGCATCCAGCCGCATCCTCAGCTTTGTTTACTTCTGCCAGCCCCGACATGACGTCATAACATCGCGCCCGGACCTCCGAGGGTCATAGAGATGACTGGTGACCACATGGTCACCAGAAATCTCTATGGTAAACCTCCAGCCGCGTCCTAAGCTTTGTTTACTTCTGCCAGCCCCGACGTGACATCATAACGTCGCGCCCAGACCTCCGAGGGTAATAGAGATGACTGGGGACCATCCGGTCTCCAGAAATCTCTATGGTAAACTTCCGGCAGCGACCGATTCGCTCGCTGGTCGCAGGGGCTAGCTGGGAGAAGCTCCGGAGGGAAGCAGGGGGGGACGTCCCCTCTTGCCGCCTGTAAGAACGATAAAGCGGCTGAATTGCCGCTACATAGTTGCCGGCTGAAAAAAGATGATATCTGGATGATGCCTGTAGCTACACCCATCATTCAGATATCCCCACTCAAAGTCCATGACGTCATATGACGTACCTTGGGCGGGGAGTGGCTAGAGAATGCTAGAGGGAATTAGCAAATAAATGAATTATTGGTGCTATTTTCCTCTAGCGTTCTTTAGAATTGTTGCCTGGATGTATGTATTTCCTATGCTCATTTGCTCCATCTAGTGGCCAAAACGTGGTATTTTACTACTACCCATAATAAAGGAAGAGGAAAAAGCACACTTGTTTTTGTTTTGTACAAATGTACATGCAAAAACTCTGGACGAATGGCTATGCTAATTTTTTTTAGAGCCAGCCAAGTCTGCATTAAGGCTTTACGATATTTTGTTCCTTTTGGGCGATGTCTGTAAATAAACTTTCCAGAGTCTTGTTTTCCTTCCCTCTGCCAGCAGTGGAGATATTACAGAGCACACACTGGCACACCTTGCCGGCGTACAGATATATGTAAAGGATTAGCCCCTCCCGCCTTTCCCAGAAATCGCGTTTGCAATGCGCCGCGTAGCAAAGGACGTGAGAAAATCCGATGCGGGAAAATGCTAATAGTATGCAAATACCAGAACCCTTATCACAGGATGAGGACTTCTTGCTGCAGGAATGTCTGGGAACACCAGCTGTGTGACTTCTGATTACAAAACCTGCACTGAGAGGTGGGGAATGGATTCAGAGCCTTCAGTGTCAGAACTTTTACCCCTCACAAAAAAAAAAAAAGCTGACCTCCAGGCAATCAGCTAAAGACACAGATGAAATATGCATGAAGGAGTGGCTTTACCTGGAAAATTAATTGCATTTCTGTCCCTCCAGTCTTAAGATTTACACAACTCTGTCACACTGCACACTTCTGTCTGGCAGGGCAGGAGACCTGTTTTTGTTTCTGCTACAGTTTCACTTTCACTTTCATGTCTGTGCCTGTGACTACACAGTGAAAGGAGAAGCAGCACAGTGATGACCTCATCTCTCTGCCACTCAATCCTCCCATAAGCATGTTCCTTGTTAGCATGTGAACTGATCAGCTCCTAGTAAAGCTTCTGTCTTTCGCACTCATGGAGCCTTTTGGGCTACAGGAGCCACTCCAGGATAAGTAAGTTCTGGTATGTATCCTGGAGACCAGAGACTTTGTAGAGACCTGGAATTGATACATTCTCCTATGCTAGGTCTGTGTTTGGTATAAAGGGAACTGGTCATTCATAATGTCGCGCTCGGACCATCGAGGGTCATAGAGAAGACTGGTGACCATCTGGTCACCAGAAATCTCTATGGTAAACTTCCAGCCACGGCCTCAGCTTTGTTTACTTCTGCCAGCCCGGACGTCACATCATAACGTCGCGCCTGGACCTCCGAGGGTCATAGAGATGACTGGGGACCATCTGGTCACCAGAAATCTCTACGGTAAACTTCCAACCACGTCCTCAGCTTTGTTTACTTCCGCCAGCCCGGACGTGACGTCATAACGTTGAGCCCGGACTTCCGAGGGTCATAGAGAAGACTGGTGACCACATGTTTTTGTTTCTGCTACAGTTTCACTTTCACTTACATGTCTGTGCCTGTGACTACACAGTGAAAGGAAAAGCAGCACAGTGATGACCTCATCTCTCTGCCACTCAATCCTCCCATCAGCATGTTCCTTGTTAGCATGTGAACTGATCAGCTCCTAGTAAAGCTTCTGTCTTTCGCACTCATGGAGCCTTTTGGGCTACAGGAGCCACTCCAGGATAAGTAAGTTCTGGTATGTATCCTGAAGACCAGAGACTTGGGAGTGATACATTCTCCTATCCTAGGTCTGTGTTTGGTATAAAGGGAACTGGTCGTTCATAATGTCGCGCTCGGACCTCCGAGGGTCATAGAGAAGACTGGAGACCAGAGACTTTGTAGAGACCTGGGAGTGATACATTCTCCTATGCTAGGTCTGTGTTTGGTATAAAGGGAACTGGTCATTCATAATGTCGCGCTCGGACCATCGAGGGTCATAGAGAAGACTGGTGACCATCTGGTCACCAGAAATCTCTATGGTAAACTTCCAGCCACGGCCTCAGCTTTGTTTACTTCTGCCAGCCCGGACGTGACATCATAACGTCGCGCCTGGACCTCCGAGGGTCATATAGATGACTGGGGACCATCTGGTCACCAGAAATCTCTACGGTAAACTTCCAACCACGTCCTCAGCTTTGTTTACTTCCGCCCTCAGCTTTGTTTACTTCCGCCTTCTTGTGTTTGGTATAAAGGGAACTGGTCGTTCAGTCTTTCGGGATTAGTAAGTCCTGGTATAAATCCTGGGGCCTGGAGGCTTTGTAGAGACTTGGGAGGGATACCTTCTCTTATCCTGGGTCTATGTTTGGTATAAAGGGAACTGGTCATTCAATCTTTCGGGATTAGTAAGTCCTGGTATGGATCCTGCAGCACAGAGACGCTGTAGAGACTTGGGAAAGATACATTCTCCTATCCTGGATCTATGTTTGGGATAAAGGGAACTGGTCGTTCAGTCTTTCAGGATTAGTAAATCCTGGTATGGATCCTGGAAACCAGAGGCTTTGTAGAGACTTGGGAGGAATACATTCTCCACTCCTGGGTCTGTGTTTGGTATAAAGGGAACTGGTCGTTCAATCTTTTGGGATCAGTAAGTCCTGGGATGGCTCCTGGAGCCCAGTGACTTTATAGAGACCTGGAAGTGATACATTCTCCTATCCTAGGTCTGTGTTTGGTATAAAGGGAACTGGTTGTTCAGTCTTTCAGGATTAGTAAATCCTGGGATGGCTGCTGGAGCCCGGAGACTTTGTAGAGACTTGGAAATGCCATATTCTCAAATTTACGATTTTTCGAATATTATTATTATTCGAAAAAATTTGTTAAATGGGTTTTCGTTAATTCAGATGTTTCCGAATTTCCGAATTTGTCGAAATTCGTTAAAAAATGTATTTGGGAACTAAGCGAATTGTACATTTCTAGTACTGTGAAAGAGTAGATATAGTGACTGCAGGCTCCTGAGTTTTATAACACTTTAACCCCTTCAATACCGGGCATTTTCACCCCTTCCTGCCCAGGCCAATTTTCAGCCTTCAGCACTGTTTTACTTTGAATGACAATTGCGCAGTCATGCCACACTGTACCCATAGTTAAATGTTATCATTTTTTTTTTCACACAAATAGAGCTTTCTTTTTGTGGTATTTATTCACCACTGGGGTTTTTTTTTTACCTTTTGCTAAATTAAAAAAGACAGAAAAAAGGTGTTTTTCTTCGTTTCTGTTATAAAATTTTGCAAATAAATAACCTTTCTTCATAAGTTTAGTCCAAAATGTATTCTGCTCCATTTTTTTGGTGAAAATAACCCAACTCAGTGTATATTATTCAGTCTGTAGGAAAGTTATGGAGTCCACAAACTATGGGATATATATCTGATCAATCGATCAATCCTGATGTACTGATAGCCGATCTCATTTCTTGAGGCCCGAAAATACCAGGAGAGTGCGCGGTGTTACTATAGTAACATTGTACTACTCGGAGGAAGTGATCAGGATTTATTATGATCGTTTATGCCAGTGAATTTCACTGTTATAAGTAACCATTTTTACTGAATAAAACATTGATTTATTCTGCGTTTACTACTGTGGTTAGCTGTGATTGGCCAGAGCTAATCACATGGTACATGGTACACTGTCTGTACCAAGTGATCACTGAGAACCAATCACAGCAATCAACACAATAGTACACAATGAATGTCATGAAAGGAAGCCATCCAATTGTGTACAATTGTCATGTGATTTGCTGTGATTGGTTACAGTGATCACATGGTACCATAGCTCCCAACTGTCCCTGATTTGGAGGGACTGTCCCTGATTTGGAGGGACTGTCCCTGATTTGGAGGGACTGTCCCTGATTTGGAGGGACTGTCCCTGATTTGGAGCAATGTCCCTCTTTCCCCCTCATTTGTCCCACATTTTTGTCTAATCTCTATAGTTGTATATAAAATTCACTAGACATGTGCATTGACAAAAAATGCTTTTTTCGGAAATTAGAGAATTTTGAAAACCAAAAATTCAGATTTTCAAATTTCCGAATTTCCGAATAATCAAATTTAGAATTTTCGGATTTCCAAATTTTCAAATTTCCGAACTTCCGAATTCTAATTTCCGAATTTTGAATTTCTGAATTTTGAATTAAGGTTGCGAATTTCGAAATTTCGGTAATTTAAAATTCCAGAAATTAAAACATTTTGGAAAGCGGAAGTTCGGAAATGAGAACATTTTAGAAATTCCAAATTTCCGAAATTTAACATTTTCGGAATTTGAAATTTCGTAATTTCGGAAATTCGGAAATTTCGTAATTTCGTAATTTCGGAAATTCGGAAATTTCGTAATTTCGGAAATTTCGTAATTTCGGAAATTTCGTAATTTCGGAAATTTCGTAATTTCGGAAATTTCGTAATTTCGGAAATTCGGAAATTTGGAATTTCTAAAAATTCGTAATTTCGGAAATTCGAAAATTCGTAATGTCGGAAATTCGGAAATTCAAAATGTGGAAATTCGTAATTTCCGGAAATTTGGAAATTCGAAATTTAGAAACTCGAAATTCGGAAATGTGTCATTTCGGAAATTTGGAAATTCTGAAATTTGGAAATTCGTAATTCGGAAATTTGGAAATTTGTAACCAGAGACTTGGGAGTGATACATTCTCCTATCCTAGGTCTGTGTTTGGTATAAAGGGAACTGGTCGTTCAGTCTTTCGGGATTAGTAAGTCCTGGTATAAATCCTGGGGCCTGGAGGCTTTATAGAGACTTGGGAGGGATACCTTCTCTTATCCTGGGTCTATGTTTGGTATAAAGGGAACTGGTCATTCAATCTTTCGGGATTAGTAAGTCCTGGTATGGATCCTGCAGCACAGAGACGCTGTAGAGACTTGGGAAAGATACATTCTCCATTCCAGGGTCTATGTTTGGGATAAAGGGAACTGGTTGTTCAGTCTTTCAGGATTAGTAAATCCTGGTATGGATCCTGGAAACCAGAGGCTTTGTAGAGACTTGGGAGGAATACATTCTCCACTCCTGGGTCTGTGTTTGGTATAAAGGGAACTGGTTGTTCAGTCTTTCAGGATTAGTAAATCCTGGGATGGCTGCTGGAGCCCGGAGACTTTGTAGAGACTTGGAAATGCCATATTCTCAAATTTACGATTTTTTGAATATTAGAATTTACGATTATTCGAAAAAATTTGTTAAATGGGTTTTTCGTTAATATGGATGTTTCCGAATTTCCGAATTTGTCGAAATTCGTAAAAAAATGTATTCGGGAACGAAGCGAATTGCACATTTCTAGTACTGTGAAAGAGTAGATATAGTGACTGCAGGCTCCTGAGTTTTATAACACTGTAACCCCTTCAATACCCGGCACTTTTACCCCCCCCCCCCCCTCCTGCCCAGGCCAATTTTCAGCCTTCAGCACTGTTTTACTTTGAATGACAATTGCGCAGTCATGCCACACTGTACCCATAGTTAAATGTTATCATTTTTTTTCACACAAATAGAGCTTTCTTTTTGTGGTATTTATTCACCACTGGGGTTTTTTTTTTTTTTTTATCTTTTGCTAAATTAAAAAACATAAAAAAGGTGTTTTTCTTAATTTCTGTTAAAAAATTTTGCAAATAAATAACCTTTCATCATAAGTTTAGGCCAAAATGTATTCTGCTCCATTTTTTTGGTGAAAATAACCCAACTCAGTGTATATTATTCAGTCTGTAGGAAAGTTATGGAGTCCACAAACTATGGGATATATATCTGATCAATCGATCAATCCTGATGTACTGATAGCCGATCTCATTTCTTGAGGCCCGAAAATACCAGGAGACCTCACGGTGTTACTATAGTAACATTGTACTACTCGGAGGAAGTGATCAGGATTTATTATGATCGTTTATGCCAGTGAATTTCACTGTTATAAGTAACCATTTTTACTGAATAAAAAATTGATTTATTCTGCGTTTACTACTGTGGTTAGCTGTGATTGGCCAGAGCTAATCACATGGTACATGGTACACTGTCTGTACCAAGTGATCACTTAGAACCAATCACAGCAATCAACACAATAGTACACAATGAATGTCATGAAAGGAAGCCATCCAATTGTCATGTGATTTGCTGTGATTGGTTACAGTGATCACATGGTACCATAGCTCCCAACTGTCCCTGATTTGGAGGGACTGTCCCTGATTTGGAGGGACTGTCCCTGATTTGGAGGGACTGTCCCTGATTTGGAGGGACTGTCCCTGATTTGGAGCAATGTCCCCCTTTCCTCCTCATTTGTCCCACATTTTTGTCTAATCTCTATAGTTTTATATAAAATGCACTAGACATGTTCACTGACAAAAATTAGAGAATTTAGAAAACCAAAAATTCAGATTTTCAATTTTCCGAATTTCCGAATAATCAAATTTCGAATTTTCGGATTTCCAAATTTTCAAATTTCCGAACTTCCGAATTCTAATTTCCGACTTTCGAATTTCTGAATTTTGAATTAAGGTTGCGAATTTCGAAATTTCGGTAATTTAAAATTCCAGAAATTCAAACATTTTGGAAAGTCGAATTCGGAAGTTCGGAAATGCGAAAACTTTAGAAATTCCAAATTTCCGAAATTGAACATTTTCGGAAATTCCGAAATTTGAAATTTCGGAATTTCGGAAATTCCAAAATTCGGAAATTCCAAAATTCGGAAAATTCGGAAATTCCAAAATTCGTAATTTTCGGAAATTTGAAAATTCGTAATTTCGGTAATTCGAAAATTCATAATTTCAGGAATTCCAAAATTCGTAATTTCGGAAATTCAAAATGTGGAAATTCGTAATTTCCATAAATTTGGCATTTTCGGAAATTTGGAAATTCGTAATTCGGAAATTCGAAATTCGGAAATTTGGAAATTTGTAATTTCGGAAATTCGCATTTTCTGGAAATTTTGGAAATTGAAAAATTCGGAACTAAACGAATTGCACATGTCTAAAATGCACTTTTTATCTTTCAAAAAGTGATTCCCAGCAATAAACCTTTCATCAAATTTCTAAATTTCTGCATTTGTACATTTTAAAAGCCAATATAAAGGAATGGTGGTAAAAAAAATGTCCTTGTGGATTTAATTAACCTTTTTTTTTTTTTTGGTTAATTCTCCTTTAAGGGGGTGTGGCAGGGGTGTGTCCTATGCCTACATATGTTTTGATAGTAGGTGTCCTTCATTCCCATCTCCAAATATTGGGAGGTATGTGGTCCTGTCAGGGGTCGGTACACTGAGCGGTCATCCGCTGGGTCTGGTGGGCTCGGGTATAAAAGCCAAAACTTTTATAGGGGCTCAAGGTTGCGGCCCCTTCATCAGGGCTTTAGGAATGACCAATAAATATACGAATAATAACGGGACGTAGAAATGCGCAGTAGACGGACCCACAAGAGTGTATCTTGTTTTATAAATAAAGTTATTGTTTTACCAACAGTTTGTAATCCTATTAGATTGTCAGCTCTCCGGATCAGGGACCGCCCAACCCTCTTGCATTGTATTGTAACATCGTGTGTAACATTGTCTCATCTCCCTTTATATTTTACAGCACTGCACAAACTGGGGGGGGGGTCGTTACATTGTTTCCATAGAGGTGAAAGTGACTTTGTCTTTTCCCCGCAGAGGTTTGGGTCACGGGGCGTTCGGAGAAGTCTATGAAGGTCAAGTGCTGTCCAGTCCTAACGACCCGACTCCGCTGAAGGTCGCCGTGAAGGTAAGTCGTGCCGCCTGTTCAGTCTTCAGTTATTTATGTCATCTACGTCCAATCAGTGACGACGTTCTGTCAATGGAAACAATGTAGCAGTTGGATACAATCGCTTAGATCGGGGATCTCCAAACTATGGCCCTCCAGATGTTGGGGAACTACATGTCCCATGAGGCATTGCAATACTCTGATATTCACAGACATGACTAGGCATGATGGGAGTTGTAGTTCCTGAACAACTGGAGGGCCATAGTTTGCAGACCCCAGACTTAGATGATGAGGGTGTCAGGCAGTCGGTCCCCTTTTTCTTCAGTGAAGTAGATAAAAGGGAACATTAACTGTCCATATTACTTTGTTTTCTGATTGGATCTCGTTTTTTGAACTGTCCTGCTCTCCAGTTACATCTCAACTCAGGTTAATGTGTAACACCGGGTATTTACCCTGTCACCCACCTCCCCCACCCTCTAAAGCCCCCCCCCCCCAAAACTCTGGTTATTAAATCTGCATCCCGCCTCCCACATGATCTAAAGCCCCCCCCCCCAAACTCTGGGTACTTAACCTACCCCTGCCCCCCCTACACTCTAAAGCCCCTTCCCACCTAAACTCTTGGTATTTAACCTGCCACCTACCTCCCCCCCTCTAAATCTCCTTCCCCCTCAAACTCTGGGTAGTCAACCTGTCACCCCCTCCCCCACTCTCTAAACCCCCCCAAACTCTGGGTATTTAACCTGCCACCCCTCCCCCACCCTCTAAATCTCCTTCCCCCTCAAACTCAGGGTAGTCAACCTGTCACCTCCTCCCCCACTCTCTAAAACCCCCCCTCCCAAACTCTGGGGATTTTACCTCCGACCCCCTCCCCCACTCTCTACCCCCCCAAACTCCGGGGATTTTACCTGCCACGCCCTCTCCCACTCTCTAAAACTCCCCCTCCCAAACTCTGGGTATTTAACCTGCCACCCATCCTCCACTCTCTAAATCCCCTTCTCCTAAAACTCTGGGTATTTAGCTGGCCACCCATCTCCTTTCCCCTTTATCCCCCACCCGAACTCTGGGTATTTAACCCAACACCCACCTCCTCCACCCTCTAAAACTCCTTCCCCTTTAAACTCTGGGTATTTTGCCTGCCACCCCCCCCCCACCCTCCAAATCCCCTCCCCCCTGGGTATATGGCCTGTTCTTCCAGATATGATATCATCAGGAAGTCAGCAGAAGACGAGCGCCGTCCATCATCCTTCAGCTGCTTTAATGAGTCTCTGGAATCTCGCTCGGAGTCTCTGCGCCGTCTGCTTGGATGGTACAGGGTGACTTAGACATAAGAGGTGTATGGGGAGCTGAAACATGGGTTTCCCAACCTTTCCAAGGGATTCTGAGTTCCATGTGCCCTCCTGTCACAGCGCCATCTTGTGAAGGGCGGGGCTGGGTGCTCATTTCTTCATTCCGGGTATTTTTTTGTTGGGTGCTGCGTTCCCTTCCTGGGCGGAGGAGGGGAGGAGAGGGGTAAAAACACTGAGGGGCGTATTCATAAAACAAAAAAAGAAATCCCATCGCTGTTCACTCATAGAGACTGAATGTAAATTTGTTTTGTTCGAATGGGAAATCAAATGTTTTCTGTTTGTATTCTCTGCGGATCGAATGTGTGAATGGGGAGAATACCAGAGAGGACACGAGTTGGGCAGGACCTGCAGACTATATACTGAAGTAGTTCTCACCTCCTGGTTTAGGGGGGGGGTAATTTACCTATCACCTTGGGTGCTAAAGGACCATGCTGGGTCCGGGGGGATTTTGGGGTGCGCTGAACCACCCCAGATTTTTTGTGCATCTCCTGGACTCTAAAAGCATCCACTGTGATCCATGAGCCAGTCTGGGGAGGACTCTGATGGGGACCCTGATGTAAGAGGGCACTCTGATGGAAGAGGGGACTCTGATGGGGACCCTGATGTAAGGGGGGACTCTGATGGGGACCCTGATGTAAGGGGGGACTCTGATGGGGACCCTGATGTAAGGGGGGACTATGATGGGGACCCTGATGTAAGGGGGTACTCTGGGGGGACCCTGATGTAAGAGGGGACTCTGATAATGACCCTGATCTAAGGGGGGACTCTGATGGGGACCCTGATGTAAGGGAGACTCTGATGGGGACCCTAAAGTGAGAGGGTACTCTGGGGACCCTGATGTAAAGGGGGGACTCTGATGGGGACCCTGATGTAAGAGGGGGACTCTGATGGTGACCCTGATGTAAGATGGGGACTCTGATGGGGACTCTGATGGGGACCCTGACGTAAGGGGGGACTCTGATGGGGACCCTGATGTAAGGGAGGACTCTGATGGGGACCCTGATGTAAGGGGGACTCTGATGAGGACCCTGATGTAAGGGGGGGGTACTCTGATGGGGACCCTGATGTAAGAGGGGACTCTGATAATGACCCTAATCTAAGGGGGGACTCTGATGGGGACCCTGATGTAAGGGGGGACTCTGATGGGGACCCTGATGTAAGGGGGGACTCTGATGGGGACCCTGATGTAAGGGGGGACTCTGATGGGGACCCTGATGTAAGGGGGGACTCTGATGGGGGGACCCTGATGTAAGAGGGGACTCTGATAATGACCCTGATCTAAGGGGGGACTCTGATGGGGGCCCTGATATAAGGGGGACTCTGAGGGGACCCTAATGTAAGGGGAGGGGCAATGATAGGTTCAGCTGATGTAAGTGGGACTCTGATAAGGACCCCGATGTAAATGGGGTTCTGATGGTTACCCTAATGTAAAGGGGGGACTCTGATAGGGACTCTGAAATAAGGGGGTGCAGGTTTTATTGATTACTCTAAGCCGCTTCCATTGTGTTCCGAGCTCCAGGTTGGAACGTCCGGCTCTTCTCCTCCATGTCCGGTATGATATGTATGACTTGGTGTTACCGGCCCTCTAAATATTTATTATTAGAAGTATAGAGTGGACTTTGATCGATCGTCTCCCCGAAGATCAGAAGTAGATGTGACTCCCTCGCCTGTCAGCACTTCTGCGCTTCTCTAAGTCCTCTCGGTCTGTCGATCGGTTATTGAATTTACAGGAAATGCCGATTCAGCAGCCATAACAGGAGACGGCTTTACAGTGACGGCTCTGCTGCATGCGCTGCGCTACCCAACTCCCCCTCCCCCTCCCCCAACAGATTCCTCTACAACCAGACGTGTCATGGAGGAGCCTCACCCATCATCTCCAACCACAAGCCCTGACACAGATTCACAAAACATTGGGCCTGTCTCTTTAAATGCAGCCAATATAAGTACCTGACTGTATGAATGACTTTGCCTACCCTAGTCCCTCCCCCACCCCTCATTAACATGATGACTTTTTATTAAGACGTTTACATGTAAAAATCTGTATTTTTTTTACTTAGAACCCCCCAAACATTAAATATTTTTGAGCCCCTATAGCTGGGGTCTCAAACTGGCGCCCCCCCCCCCAAGCTGTTATGAAACTACAAGTCCCATCATGCCTCTGCCTGTGGGAGTCATGCATGTAACGGTCAGCCTTGCAATGCCTCATGGGACTTGTAGTTTTGCAACAGCTGGTGAGCCGCCAGTTTTTAGACCCCCCTGCCCTAGAGAATAAAACGGTGGGTGTAGCACATTTTTATGCCACACAATATTTGCGCACCGGTTTTTTGAACACAATTTAAAAAAAAATAAAAAATACACTTCAATGAATTTTAAATGCAAAATATAATAGCCAATTTTTTTGGGGAAAATATAAAAGATGATGTTAGTAAATAGATACCAAACATGTTACGCTTACGGAATGGCGCCATGGATTTAAAAATATCAATTAGGCGACACTTTCAAGTAAAAGAAAAGAAAAGAATAAACAAAAGAAAAATATAAAATACAATAAAAAAGAGAATAAATATAAAAGAATATAACCATCTTCTGAAATTCAAATTTTGAATAGAATAAATTCAAATTTTGAATAGAATAAATTCAAATTAGAATAGAATAGAAAATAATGGCATAGAAAAGAATAAACAATAGAAAAATATAAAATGGAAAGACTATAACAATATAACTGTTTTCCGAAGAATAGTAAAGAAAATAAAACAATAGCATAGAATAATAAAATCAATAAAATAGAAAGAATATAACCATCTTCTGAAATTCTAATTTTGAATAGAATAAATTCAAATTTTGAATAGAATAAATTCAAATTCGAATAGAATAGAATATAATGGCATAGAAAAGAAAAGAATAGAATAAACAATATAAAAATATAAAATAGAAAGACTATAACAATATAACTGTTTTCCGAAGAATAGTAAAGAAAATAAAACAATAGAATAGAATAATAAAATCAATAAAATAGAAAGAATATAACCATCTTCTGAAATTCAAATTTTGAATAGAATAAATTCAAATTTTGAATAGAATAAATTCAAATTCGAATAGAATAG
The DNA here is from genome assembly GCA_028564925.1 of Lithobates sylvaticus. Lineage (NCBI taxonomy): Eukaryota > Metazoa > Chordata > Amphibia > Anura > Ranidae > Lithobates > Lithobates sylvaticus. The sequence continues at coordinate 7,461,931 of CM053028.1, read as the reverse complement.
AATATAATGGCATAGAAAAGAAAAGAATAGAATAAACAATAGAAAAATATAAAATAGAAAGACTATAACAATATAACTGTTTTCCGAAGAATAGTAAAGAAAATAAAACAATAGAATAGAATAATAAAATCAATAAAATAGAATATAACCATCTTCTGAAATTGAAATTTTGAATAGAATAAATTCAAATTCGAATAAAATAGAATAGAATATAATGGCATAGAAAAGAATAGAATAAACAATATAAAAATATAAAATAGAAAGACTATAACAATATAACTGTTTTCCGAAGAATAGTAAAAAAAATAATACAATAGAATAGAATAATAAAATCAATAAAATAGAATATACCCATCTTCTGAAATTCAAATTTTGAATAGAATAAATTCAAATTTTGAATAGAATAAATTCAAATTTTGAATAGAATAAATTCAAATTTTGAATAGAATAAATTCAAATTTTGAATAGAATAAATTCAAATTCGAATAGAATAGAATATAATGGCATAGAAAAGAATAGAATAAACAATAGAAAAATATAAAATAGAAAGACTATAACAATATAACTGTTTTCCGAAGAATAGTAAAGAAAATAAAACAATAGAATAGAATAATAAAATCAATAAACTAGAATATAACCATCTTCTGAAATTCAAATTTTGAATAGAATAAATTCAAATTCGAATAGAATAGAATATAATGGCATAGAAAAGAAAAGAATAAACAATAGAAAAATATAAAACGGAAAGACTATAACAATATAACTGTTTTCTGAAGAATAGTAAAGAAAAGAAAAACAATAGAATAGAATAATAAAATCAATAAAATAGAAAGAATATAACCATTTTCTGAAATTCAAATTTTGAATAGAATAAATTCAAATTCTGAATAGAATAAATTCAAATTCTGAATAGAATAAATTCAAATTTGAATAGAATATAATGGCATAGAAAAGAAAAGAATAGAATAAACAATAGAAACATATAAAATAGAAAGACTATAACAATATAACTGTTTTCCAAAGAATAGTAAAGAAAAGAAAACAATAGAATAGAATAATAAAATCCATAAAATAGAATATAACCATCTTCTGAAATTCTAATTTTGAATAGAATAAATTCAAATTTGAATAGAATATAATGGCATAGAAAAGAAAAGAATAAACAATAGAAAAATATAAAACGGAAAGACTATAACAATATGACTGTTTTCCGAAGAATAGTAAAGAAAATAAAACAAAATAATAGAATAATAAAATCAATAAAATAGAATATACCCATCTTCCAAAATTCGAATTTGGAACAGAATAAATCTGATTCAGAATGGAATTTGATTTGAATGGAATTTGAATTGATTTCGGTCGAATTGAACTCAGAAAATGTGAATTGATTTTAAATTTGAATAAACAAAATAAATCCCGAAAATGAATGAAACATATTTAACAAAACACATTTATGTAAATACCAAATCAAAACAAAACAAAACTAATTTTTTCGTCCTGTCTAATGCCAGCCGCTGTTTTTAGGGACGGCGGTCGGCTCTTTTATACAAGCAATCCTAGCGGCTAACTAGCAGCTTGATTGCTTTTACAAGCAGCAAAAGGGGACGTCCCTCACCCCCACCCCCGCCACCTTCCACAGCTATACCGGGATCTCCTGTCCCAACCGGGAGACTTGAGCTTCAGCCGAACAGAGCCGGGATTGGCTGTGGTGACCCGGAAGCGATGACATCACTTCCAGTTTACCCCGATGTCAACGGCGCCATTTTTTAAAAATAAATAAAAGCATTAAAAAAATGCAGATCTTGGCGTTTTGAATGTTTTTAAGGGGCAGAGGAGGGATTTGGGGACTTATAGATCCCTCCACAAAGAGGACCTGTCACGTGGGATGTTTACATTCCCTCCGTCAGTCCCGCGTGCCAACGGCGATCGTCCCACACATGTGAGGTATCGCCGCGAACGTCGGATCACGGGCAGTAATTCTAGCACCAGATCTCCTCTGTACATCTAAATTGATGACCTGTAAAGGCTTTTAAAGCAGTAAAATGTACGTTGTTTGTCGCCGTCGTACGAGCGTGACATGTTTGGTATCTATTTACTTGACGTAACAACATCTTTTATATTTTTTAAAAGAAATGGGGTTATGTGTTGGGGGTTTTTTTTGCATTAAAATAAAAAATATCCCCAAAAAAAAACGCATTTCAAAAACCTCTGCGCAAATACCTCGTGACATAAAAAATTGCAACGACCGCCATTTTATTCTCTAAGGTTAATGCGCTGCGCCGGTTCACACCTTAATTATTCATACCCCTTGAAATGTTCCACATGTTGTCATGTTACAACCAAAAAACGTAAATGTATTTTATTGGGATTTTATGTGATAGACCAACACAAAGTGGCACATAATTGTGAAGTGGAAGGAAAATGATAAATGGTTTTTCAAATTTTTTTTACAAATAAATATGTGAAAAGTGTGTGGGGGGGGGTCATTTGTATGGCGCCCCCCCCACAATATACAGTGCCTTGGAGTCAATACTTTGTAGAACCCCCTTTCATGCAATTACAGCTGCAAGTCTTTTTGGGGATGTCTCTACCAGCTTTGCACATCTAGAGAGGGACATTTTTGCCCATTCTTCTTCTTTGCAAAATATCTCAAGCTCTGTCAGATTGGATGGAGAGCGTCTGTGAACAGCAATTTTCAAGTCTTGCCACAGATTCTCAATGTGATTTAGGTCTGGACTGTGACTGGGCCATTCTAACACATGAATATGCTTTGATCTAAACCATTCCATTGTAGCTCTGGCTGTATGTTTTTCGGGTCGTTGTCCTGCTGGAAGGTGAACCTCCCCCCCAGTCTCAAGTCTTTTGCAGACTCTAACAGGTTTTCTTCTAAGATTGCCCTGTATTTGGCTCCATCCATCCATCTTCCCATCAACTCTGACCAGCTTCCCTGTCCCTGCTGAAGAAAAGCATCCCCACCACATGATGCTGCCACCACCATGTTTCACGGTGGGGATGGTGTGTTCAGGGTGATGTGCAGTGTTAGTTTTCCCCACACATAGCGTTTTGCTTTTAGGCCAAAAAGTTTTAAAAAGTTTTTGGTCTCATCTGACCAGATCACCTTCTTCCACATGTTTGCTGTGTCCCCCCCACATGGCTTCTCACAAACTGCAAACAGGACTTCTTATGACTTTCTTTCTCCAATGTCTTTCTTCTTGTCACTCTTCCATAAAGGGCAGATTTGTGGAGAACACGACTAATAGTTGTCCTGTGGACAGATTCTCCCCCCTGAGCTGTGGATCTCTGCAGCTCCTCCAGAGTTACCATGGACCTCTTGGCTCTTCTCTGATGAATGCTCTCCTTGCCCGGCCCGGTCAGTTTAGGTGGACGGCCATGTCTTGGTAGGTTTGCAGTTGTGCCATACTCTTTCCATTTTCCGATGATGGATTGAACAGAGCTCCGTGAGATGTTCAAAGCTTGGGATATTTTTTTTATAACCTAACCCTGCTTTATACTTCTCCACAACTTTATCCCTGACCTGTCTGGTGTGTTCCTTGGCCTTCATGATGCTGTTTGTTCACTAAGGTTCTCTAACAAACCTCTGAGGGCTTCACAGAACAGCTGTATTTATACTGAGATTAAATTACACACAGGTGGACTCTATTTACTAATTAGGTGACTTCTGAAGGCAATTGGTTCCACTAGATTTTAGTTAGGGGTATCAGAGTAAAGGGGGCTGAATACAAATGCCCCCCCCCACTTTTCACATATTTATTTGTAAAAAAAAAAATTGAAAAACATTTATCATTTTCCTTCCACTTCACAATTATGTGCCACTTTGTGTTGGTCTATCACATAAAATCCCAATAAAATACATTTACGTTTTTTGGTTGTAACATGACAAAATGTGGAAAATTTCAAGGGGTATGAATACTTTTTCAAGGCACTGTATATTCTATCTTTTCATGTGACAACACTGAAGAAATGACACTTGTCTACAATGTAAAGTAGTGAGTGTACAGCTTGTATAAACAGTGTAAATTTGCCGTCCCCTCAAAACAACTCAACACACAGCCATTAATGTCTAAACCGCTGGCAACAAAAAGTCAGTACACCCCTAAGTGAAAATCTCCAAATTGGGCCCAATTAGCACATTTTCCCTCCCCGGTGTCATGTGACTCGTTAGTGTTACAAGGTCTCAGTGTGAATGGGGAGCAGGTGTGTTAAATTTGGGGTTTTCGCTCTCACTTACAGGTTTTCACGGTATTCACAGCATGCACTGCCCATTCTTGCGCAGTAATAGCAAGGAAACTATACAGGTTGCCATCACAACGGGCGGGGTCGTTGTCGGAAGTGCCCGCCCCGTTGTTATGGCAACCTAGTCCTGGCCCACTGACTCCTGGGAAATGATGACCCACATCTCCCAGGAGCAGTAGCGAGCAGAGGAGCCGAAGGAAGTGACGTCAAAGGCCGCGGTGAGCATGGGGAAGATTAGAAGGGACCACATAGCAACAGGGATTAAAAGGTAAGTAAAAAAATGTTTTTCTCCAAATGTCATTTGTTATGTTATTTGCTGCACATTTAATATGTAAATTTATTATATTTATATTTATTTATTATTTATTATTTGTGGGTGGAACTCCGCTTTAACAAGCCTTGTGATGTGAATAAAAATAAAATTACTTAAGCGCTAGTGAGGATTAAAATCAGAGGACCATTAATGTTTTAAGATGGCCAAATGATATAGCTGCAAACCCATAAAAAAAGTGTTCCCACACGTGAGTGATATGTTAAAAGTACACAAATAGATGTGTGATGAGTGCGCTTATATCAACCTTATAACAAAATTCGATAAACCTGTACAACACTTTGATTATATGGTATATAAAACGTGAACGTGATGTATATAAAACCGTGTGGTGCGGTGATTTAAAATATGTATTTAGACGCCCGAACAGGTTTATTTGATAGAGGGTTATTATAAATGACATAAATCTGGTCAAGTTACTCGCTGTGGGATATGAAACATCCTTTGATAGTTATCCGTTGATTGATTGAAATTGGGCACTAAAATAGTTGCATTGTTAGTAGGTGTCAGTTACCATAATTGCTCAACATAGAGCTAGTTGCCAAGTAAATGAACAAAAACAATTATGTTGAGTATCTAAAAGGAGATTAAATAATAACCGCTGTATGTAATTACATGCCGCCAATGCTCAAAATAGTGAAGAATATTTTATGCATTACCCCCAATAATCCTCCCAGGCGCTGGATCAATACTCAATAATTACAATGCCAAAAGGAAGATTAAAATGCTGTAAGTTGCTGCTCAAAATAGAAAATGAATACACAGGTATAAAGAAGAAAAGGAAAATAAACTGTCACTTTCCCTTTTTTCTGCTGACAACCACCAGGTGTTTTTTCGTCCTTCTGTCTTTTGCGCTGTTCTTNACGTCGGGGAGAAGATTGTAGACCTGCACGAGGCTGGAATGGGCTACAAGACCATCAGCAAGAAGTTTGGTGAGAAGGAGACAACTGTTGGAGCGATTATGGAAGAAATACAAAGTAACCATCGATCGTCCTCGGTCTGGAGCTCCATGGAAGGTTTCTCCTCATGGGGTGAGGATGGTCATGAGAAAAGTGAGGGATCAGCCCACAACTACACGGGAGGAGCTTGTGAAGGATCTCAAGGCAGTTGGGACCACAGTCACCAAACAAACCATTGGTAACACAATACGCCCCGTGGATTGAAATCCTGCAGCCCCCGCAAGGTCCCCCTCCTCAAGAAGACACATGTACAGGTCCCCCCCCTCAAGAAGACACATGTACAGGTCCCCCTCCTCAGGAAGACACATGTACAGGTCCCCCTCCTCAGGAAGACACATGTACAGGTCCCCCTCCTCAGGAAGACACATGTACAGGTCCCCCTCCTCAGGAAGACACATGTACAGGTCCCCCGCCTCAAGAAGACACATGAACAGCTCCCCCTCCTCAGGAAGACACATGAACAGCTCCCCCTCCTCAGGAAGACACATGTACAGGTCCCCCTCCTCAAGAAGACACATGTACAGGTCCCCCGCCTCAAGAAGACACATGTACAGGTCCCCCGCCTCAAGAAGACACATGTACAGGTCCCCCTCCTCAGGAAAACACATGTACAGGTCCCCCTCCTCAGGAAGACACATGTACAGGTCCTCCTCCTCAAGAAGACACATGTACAGGTCCCCCTCCTCAAGAAGACACATGTACAGGTCCTCCTCCTCAGGAAGACACATGTACAGGTCCCCCTCCTCAAGAAGACACATGTACAGGTCCCCCGCCTCAAGAAGACACATGTACAGGTCCCCCTCCTCAGGAAGACACATGTACAGGTCCTCCTCCTCAGGAAGACACATGTACAGGTCCTCCTCCTCAGGAAGACACATGTACAGGTCCTCCTCCTCAGGAAGACACAGGTACAGGTCCCCCTCCTCAGGAAGACACATGTACAGGTCCCCCTCCTCAAGAAGACACATGTACAGGTCCCCCGCCTCAAGAAGACACATGTACAGGTCCCCCTCCTCAGGAAGACACATGTACAGGTCCTCCTCCTCAGGAAGACACATGTACAGGTCCCTCTCCTCAGGAAGACACATGTACAGGTCCCCCTCCTCAGGAAGACACATGTACAGGTCCTCCTCCTCAGGAAGACACATGTACAGGTCCTCCTCCTCAGGAAGACACATGTACAGGTCCCTCTCCTCAGGAAGACACATGTACAGGTCCCTCTCCTCAAGAAGACACATGTACAGGTCCCCCTCCTCAGGAAGACACATGTACAGGTCCCCCTCCTCAAGAAGACACATGTACAGGTCCCCCTCCTCAAGAAGACACATGTACAGGAGCCCCTTCTCAGGAAGACACATGTACAGGTCCCCCTCCTCAAGAAGACACATGTAGAGGTCCTCCTCCTCAAGAAGACACATGTACAGGTCCTCCTCCTCGCGACGACACATGTACAGATCCCCCTCCTCAAGGAGACACATGTACAGGTCCCCCTCCTCAAGAAGACACATGTACAGGAGCCCCTTCTCAGGAAGACACATGTACAGGTCCCCCTCCTCAAGAAGACACATGTACAGGTCCCCCTCCTCAAGAAGACACATGTACAGGTCCCCTGCCTCAAGAAGACACATGTACAGGTCCCCCTCCTCAAGAAGACACGTGTACAGGTCCCCCTCCTCAAGAAGACACATGTACAGGAGCCCCTTCTCAGGAAGACACATGTACAGGTCCCCCTCCTCAGGAAGACACATGTACAGGTCCCCCTCCTCAAGAAGACACATGTACAGGTCCCCTGCCTCAAGAAGACACGTGTACAGGTCCCCCTCCTCAAGAAGACACATGTACAGGTCCCCCTCCTCAAGAAGACACATCTACAGGTCTGTCTGAAGTTGGCCAATGAACATCTAAATGATTCAGAGAAGGATTGGGAGAATGTGCTGTGATCAGATGAGACCAAAATCAAGCTCTTCGGCATTAACTCGACTCACCATGTTTGGAGGAAGAGAAATGCTGACTATGACCCTAAGACCACCATCCCTACAGTCAAGCACAGAGGTGGAAACATGGTGCTTCAGGTCAGTTTCTCTGCTAGGTACAGGCCGACTTTGCCGCATTGAGGGGCCAATAAACGGGGCCATGTATTGTAAGATCTTGGATGAGAACCTTCTTCCCTCAGCCAGAACACTGAAGATGGGTCGTGGATGGGTCTTCCAGCATGGCAATAAACCCAAAACATACCGCCAATACCACAAAGGAGTGGCTCAAGAAGAAGCACTTTAGGTTCATGGAGTGTCCTAGCCAGTCTCCAGACCTTAATCCTATAGAAATATTTATGGAGGGAGCTAAAAAGACCTTAAAGCGGAAGTAAACCCATCGATTTAACAGTCTGGAAAAAAAAGGCATGCCGTGAATGCTAACTGCACATTGGCTGTGCTCTCAACCAAACAGTCAAACCATCCAATGGCTGGTGTCAGAACGGATCACATGTGCAGCACTGTGGCAGTTGAAGATTAAACAGAGGCAAAGATGGCAGCTTCCTTGGCTGAAAACGATAGGGGGGTTTACTTCCACTTTAAGGATTTAGAGAAGATCTGGACCAAAATGTGTGCAAACTTGGTCACCAACCACAAGAAACGTCTGACCTCTGTGCCTCCCAACAAGGGTTTCTCCACCAACTACTAAGTCATGTTTTACTTGGGGATCAAATACTGATTTTTCTCACTGAACTCCATTTATAACATTTGTATCGTGTGTTTTTTTTCTGGATTTTTGTCTCTATCATATAAAATACACCTATGATAAAAATGATAGTCTCGATGAATGATATTTGCCCTCGGCTTATCTCATACAGCAATGGTGAGAGGCGGATTGTCTCTGCCGTCTCATAACTGGAGTGAACTATCTGACGGGACTTTGGATAGGAGATCGATGGCGGGATCAATAGGTGAACACTGGCAGTAGCTGCAGGTGAGGATAAAGCTCAGTCAGAAGAGATGTCTCGGCTGAATCGTCTGCGGATCAGAAGCTCCGTTCTCAGGGCCGGATAATCTTCCTGGTGGAGCGCCGCGTCTCCTCTCTCTGGTCTTATATTGGAGGTGTGGGAACCAGATCCATGAGCCATGATTGACGATTGGCTACAAGACTGATTGGTCTCTGTTCTGGGCTCTTGAATAGTCCTGTTGGTGCAATAACATATAAATCATAATTGGTTTGTTCCCGGCTTATGTAGGAAGATGAGATAATACATTGTAAAGTCAAGGGTTAGTGGACCCCGAAACCCCCTGAGCTTATTGGACATCCCATTCTGAAACATGCTCATTGATTTGGAGTTGCCCCCCCCCCCCCCCCCCCCCCCCCCCCCATGAACATTAATATGAAGTTGCTCCCCCCAATGGTCACTTATATGGAGTTGCCCCCCCCTCCCATTCTGATCGCCATTATTTTGGAGTTGCCCCTTTCCCCATGCCCATTAATAGGGAGTCTTCCACCCATGGTCATTAATACCACATTGCCCCCCCCCCCAATGGTCATTTAAATGGAGTCCCCCCCTATAGTCATTAATATGGAGTTGCCCCTGTCCCTCATGGTCATTAATATGGAGTTGCCCCCCCCCAAGGCCATTAATATGGAGTCGTCCCCCCCATGTCCATTTATATGAAGTTGCCACCCCTCCCCTTAAGGCCATTAATATGGAGTTTCCCCATCCCCCCCCATGGTTATTAATATAGAGTTGTCCCCATCCCCCATTACCATTAATATGGAGTTGTCTCCTCCTCCATGGCCATTAGTATGGAGTTGCCCCACTTCCCCCATGGCCATTATTATGGAGTTGCCCCACTTCCCCCATGGTCATTAATATGGAATTTCCCCCTTCTCTTTCCATGGCCATTATTATGGAATTGCCTCCCCGCCCCCCCATGATCATTAAAATGGAGTTCCACCACCATGGCCATTAATATGAAGTTACCCCTCCCCATATCCATTAATATGGGTTTGCCCCCCTTCCCCATGGCCATTAATATGCAGTTGCCCCCCTCCACCATGGCCATTAATATGGAGTTGCCCTCCTCCACCATGGCCATTAATATGGAGTTGCCCCCCCAAGGCCATTAATATGGAGTTGCCCCCCCAAGGCCATTAATATGGAGTTGCCCCCCTCTCCCCATGGCCATTTATATGAAGTTGTCTCCCCTCCCCTTATGACCATTAATATGGAGTTGTCCCCTCCGCCATATTCATTAATATGGAGTTGCCCCCCCATGGCCATTATTATGGAATTGCCTCCCCCCACCATGATTATTAAAAGGGAGTTGCGCCACCATAGCCATTAATATGAAGTTGCCCCTCCCCATATCCATTAATATGGGTTTGCCCCCCTTCCCCATGGCCATTAATATGCAGTTGCCCCCCCTCCACCATGGCCATTAATATGCAGTTGCCCCCCCTCCACCATGGCCATTAATATGGAGTTGCCCCACTATGGCCATTAATGTGGAGTTGCCCCCCATGGTTATTAATATGGAGTTGCCCCCTCCATAGCCATTCATATAAAGTGCCCCCCTCCCCTAATGGCCTTTAATATGGAGTTGCCTCTCCCCCACGGCCATTAATTTATAGTTGCCCCCTCCTCTCCTCCCTTTTGCCATTCATATAGAGTTGCCCTCTCCCCTTATGGCCATCAATATGGAGTTCCCCCCTTCCATTTCCATGTACATCACTATAACCCCCCCCCCCCCCCATGGCCATTAAAATGAATTGCCCCACCATACCATGGCCATTAAAATGAATTGCCCCCCCCCTTGTGGCTAAAACATCCTTCACTCTTCTGGGAAAACATTTCACAAGATTTTGGGGGGTGTCGGTGGGAATCGGTGCCGATTTGTGAGGTCATCTACTTCCTGGACTGAGATCCTGGTGCCTGTGCAGGTCTTGGCTGTGTTTACAAAAGTACAAAGTTACAATGTACAGTCTGATCACTGGGGGGGGGGGGGGGGGGGGGGGGGGGGGGCTGAGAAAATGCCTCTCCTGCCTGCAGCAGACTAATGACATCATCTCACCCAAAGCCAAAATCTCTGACTGGAGCGCAAAGTGGCGTTTTAATGATACAAGGTGGAGCTTTTCTGAAAAATGATCCTGAGACCGACTTCTGTACATAGTCACCTGTTGCTGTATATTGTGACCTATTGCTGTATATAGTGACCTGTTGTTGAATATAGTGACCTGTTTCTGTATATAGTGACCCATTGCTGTACATTGTGACCTGTTGCTGTATATAGTGGCCTATTGCTGTGCATTCCGATCTATTGCTGTATATAGTGAGTGACCTGTTGCTTCATCTAGTGGCCTGTCGCTTTATATAGTGACCTATTGCTGTATATTGTGACCTATTGCTGTATATAATGAGTGACCTGTTGCTGTGCATTGTGACCTGTTGCTGTATATAGTGGCTTGTTGTTGTATATAGTGGCCTGTTGCTGTATATAGTGACCTATTGCTGTATATTGTGACCTATTGCTGTACATTGTGACCTGTTGCTGCATATAGTGGCCTGTTGTTGTATATAGTGACCTGTTGTTGTATATAGTGACCTGTTGTTGTCTATAGTGACCTATTGCTGTATATAGTGACCTGTTGCTGTACATTGTGACCTGTTGCTGTATATCGTGGCCTATTGCTATATATAGTGAGCTGTTGTTGTACATAGTGACCTGTTGCTGTATACAGTGACCTGTTGTATATAGTGACCTGTTGCTGTATATAGTGACCTGTTGCTGTATATAGTGACCTATTGCTGTATATAGTGACCTGTTGCTGTATATAGTGACCTGTTGCTGTATATAGTGACCTGTTGTTGTATATAGTGACCTGTTGTATATAGTGACCTGTCGTTGTATATAGTGACCTATTGCTGTATATAGTGACCTGTCGTTGTATATAGTGACCTATTGCTGTTAATAGTGACCTGTTGCTGTACATTGTGACCTGTTGCTGTATATCGTGGCCTATTGCTATACATAGTGAGCTGTTGCTGTATATAGTGACCTGTTGCTGTATATAGTGACCTGTTGTTGTACATAGTGACCTGTTGCTGTACATAGTGACCTGTTGCTGTACATAGTGACCTGTTGCTGTACATAGTGACCTGTTGCTGTACATAGTGACCTGTTGCTGTATATAGTGACCTGTTGTATATAGTGACCTATTGCTGTATATAGTGACCTATTGCTGTATATAGTGGCCTGTTGTATATAGTGACCTGTTGTATATAGTGACCTATTGCTGTATATAGTGGCCTGTTGCTGTATATAGTGATATGTTGTTAAACATTGTGACCATATATGCTCGGCGTGTCACGCGCGTTTTAATCCTTTCCATCATATCGATCGAGATGCCGGATCTACAGAAAGATCTGCACAACTCCGAGAGACGTTTGTCTGATTCGGACCCCGGTGACCCCGATCAGAAACATTCCGCGTTCCATCAAAGAACCGCGGCGGATTATCGGAGACTCTGAAGCATCGCAGCCCCGGGACGGCGGCCAACAGACGCGCCTCGCGGGGGGAGACAATTAGAAATCAATTAATGCCGGCATTTCATTAACCTCCGGCGGGATCATCTGTTGTTTAATTAAGCATCGCGCCGCGGAAAACCGACAACGCAAAAGAGTCGGAGACAAAGAAACAAAGAAAATCAGAAGACGGCGAGGAATAGAGGAGCCTGACGCAGCATTCTCAGCACAATAAAAGTCAATGCCGGGCGCAGGCTCTATAAGTGATGGGATTGTTCTCCCGCCCCGGGGAGATCGCTCACACCGAAGCATTAGGAACGCTCGCCTTGTTGGCCTTTGAGGACGATTGTTACAACACAGCGCCGGATAATTGCGTATTTCCCAGCTCACCCGTAAATCGATCCGCGTTACCAACAGCGAGACCAGAAGACGCCCCACCCCCCTCCTATAAGGTTTATACACTAACCGGACACTTTATTAGGTACACCTGTTCAATCGCTCTGTAACACAAATTGATAATCATCCAATCACATGGCAGCAACTCAATGCATTTAAGCATCTAGACGTGGTGAAGACGACTTGCTGAAGTTCATACCGAGAATCAGAATGGGGAAGAAAGGGGATCTCGGTGACTTTGAACGTGGCATGGTTGTTGGTGGCAGACGGGCCGGTCTGAGTGTTTCTGGGATTTTCACACACAACCATCTCTCGGGATTACAGAGAATAGTGGGAAAAAGAGAAAATATCCAGTGAGCGACAGTTGTGTGGAGGAAAATGCCTTGTTGAGGTCAGAGGAGAATGGGCAGAATGGTTCCAGATGATAGAAAGGCAACAGTAACTCAAATAACCACTCGTTACACCCAAGGTATGCAGAATACCATTTCTGAACGCACAACACATCAAACCTTGAAGCAGATGGGCTACAGCAGCAGAAGACCACACCGGGTGCCACTCCTGCCAGCTAATAACAGGAAACTGAGACTACAATTGGCACAGGATCACCAAAATTGGACAATAGAAGATTGGAAAAAACGTTGTCTGGTCTGATGAGTCTGGAATTCAGCTCCGACATTAAGATGGTGGGGTCAGAATTTGGCGCATGGATCCATCCTGCCTTGTATCACCGGGTGGTGGTGGGGGTGTAATGGTGTGGGGGATGGGGTATCACCGGGTGGTGGTGGGGGTGTAATGGTGTGGGGGATGGGGTATCACCGGTTCAGGCTGGTGGTGGGGGTGTAATGGTGTGGGGGATGGGGTATCACCGGTTCAGGCTGGTGGTGGGGGTGTAATGGTGTGGGGGATGGGGTATCACCGGTTCAGGCTGGTGGTGGGGGTGTAATGGTGTGGGGGATGGGGTATCACCGGTTCAGGCTGGTGGTGGGGGTGTAATGGTGTGGGGGATGGGATATCACCGGTTCAGGCTGGTGGTGGGGGTGTAATGGTGTGGGGGATGGGATATCACCGGTTCAGGCTGGTGGGGGTGGGGGGGTGTAATGGTGTGGGGGATGGGATATCACCGGTTCAGGCTGGTGGTGGGGGTGTAATGGTGTGGGGGATGGGGTATCACCGGTTCAGGCTGGTGGTGGGGGGGGTGTAATGGTGTGGGGGATGGGGTATCACCGGTTCAGGCTGGTGGTGGGGGTGTAATGGTGTGGGGGATGGGGTATCACCGGTTCAGGCTGGTGGTGGGGGTGTAATGTGTGGGGGATGGGGTATCACCGGTTCAGGCTGGTGGGGGGGGTGGGTGTGGGGGATGGGGTATCACCGGTTCAGGCTGGTGGTGGGGGTGTAATGGTGTGGGGGATGGGGTATCACCGGTTCAGGCTGGTGGTGGGGGTGTAATGGTGTGGGGGATGGGGTATCACCGGTTCAGGGTGGTGGTGGGGGGGATGTAATGGTGTGGGGGGTGGGGGATCACCGGTTCAGGCTGGTGGTGGGGGTGTAATGGTGTGGGGGATGGGGTATCACCGGTTCAGGCTGGTGGTGGGGGGTGTAATGGTGTGGGGGGGGGTATCACCGGTTCAGGCTGGTGGTGGGGGGTGTAATGGTGTGGGGGATGGGGAATCACCGGTTCAGGCTGGTGGTGGGGGTGTAATGGTGTGGGGGATAGGGTACCTGAGTATTGTTGCTGACCATGTCCATCCCTTTATGACTACAGTGTCCCCATCTTCTGATGGCTCCTCCCAGCAGGATAATGCACCATGTCACAAAGCTCCAATCATCTCACCATTGGACAATGAGGTCACTGTCCTCCAATGGCCTCCACACTCACCACATCTCATCCAATAGAGCGCCTTTGGGATGTGGTGGAAACGGAGATTCGGCATCATGGATGTGTAGCAACTTTGTGATGTTATCAGGTCACTATGGACCAAAATCTCTGAGGAACGTTTCCAACACCCTGTTGTAGCTATGCCACGAAGGATGAAGAAAAACCAAGAGATATAATCGTACGATTCAAAAATTGGGAAGGGGTGGAGGTGGGGGGGGGTTGGGGCGGGGGTTAATATTAGATATGGGCACAATAGAAAAATTTGTTTATTTTCGTTTTGTTTCTTTCGTTTCCGTTGATTCGTAACGATTCGTAAATTCGTAAGTCGTCGGTGTTCGTATTCGTAACAATTCATATTTTGGTAAGAGTTATTTTTTCGTTGATTCGTTTTTCCTTTAGTTTAATTTTCGTTTATTCGAAACTCGGACACATTCGTATTTTCGTAGATTTAGTTACATTCGTACTTTCGTTAGATTGATTTATTAGTACTTTCGTAACATTGTTTTCGTAGATTCGTAAGTTCATAATTTTGCGTAATGTGTATGCTATTATTACATTTTAAAAGACACGTAAAAAATTACGAATCGAAAAAAAAAAGTTACGAATGTACGAACTTTTTTCGTTCAATCCATTCGAGGCACGTTAAGCAGCGCCATTGTAAGAAACACGGAAAATTACCAATTCAACAAAAAAAAAAGAGTTACGAATGTACGAATTTTTTCGTTAATTTTGATTTTCGTTGTTCCTGTTAACGAAAACAGGAACAACGAAAATCAAAATGAACGAAAAAATTCGTACATTCGTAACTCTTTTTCGTTTTTCGGATTTTCTTCTTTCGTAGTTTCGTTGTTTCTAATTTGGTTATTTTTGGATTGTCGTTGTTTTTCGGATTCGAACATTCGTTATTCGTTAAAAAATTTTAGCGCATCGTTCGTTCATTCGTACCATAACGAATATAACGAATTTTAACGAAAAAAAACTAAACGAATTGCACATGTCTAGTTAATATAATGGAGGTATGGAGGAGGGATCGGGACATGCGGCGTGCCCGGGGAGACCCTTTTTCTGTATTACAAGAGAGGTGGGCCCACCTCGGCCAAAGGAGAGCAGAGAGGGGGCAAGGGAGAGCCCCACAAAAATAAAATGTTTTCTGCTCCAGAGACCATTAGGTCAAAACATCAAAAAAAGGAGGGGTGAGGGGGTGTGGGAGGGGAGAGGAGGGAAAATAGGGGGCAGGGGGGATGGAAGGTGAGGGAGTAGGTTTGTTTGTATAAGTACATATAGCGACCCTTCGACTTGGTGCAAAGTTGAAATGTCCCCACGTGTCGGCCCGTGGGACCCCCCCCGGTCTCTTTGTTGGGGCCCGGGGGGACGCATGGGGATTAGAAAGGAATGGAAGAGATAAACAGCGTAAAAATTCTGTTATATAATGTCCGAGGACTAAACTCACCAGGGAAGAGACGTATAATATTACGAGAGCTAGAAAGGAGTAAGGCTGGGATAATATTTCTTCAGGAAACACATATTACTCAAGATTCAAATGTTAAACAGAGAAAAGTAGACCCAGAGGGACGTTTCCTTTTCCTTATTGGATCCATACAAGGAATAAAGTACACACTTGCTAATGTATACTGCCCCAATATAAACCCGAAAAAATATTTGGTGGGAATATTGAAAGATCTAATGGAATTTAACCGCTTTCCGACCGCCTCACGCAGATATACTGCAGCAGAATGGCACGGGCAGGCAAAATCACGTGTATATATACGTGGCCCTTTAATTGCCTGGCCGTGGGTCGGGAGCTCCGTGACCCCGGCCGCGGGACCAGCGGACCCGATAGCCGCTGGTGTCCCACAATCGGGTCACAGAGCTGAAGAACGGGGAGAGGTCTGTGTAAACAAACCTCTCCCGCGCTTCCTACTCTGCCTGTCATTGATCGGCTGGGAAAGCCGATCAATGACGTCAGACGTCAGCTCCGCCCTCTAATGTAAAAAAAACACACACACGTCACAGCCCATAACCCCTCCCCTCCCCCTAGTGGTTAACTCTTTCACTGCCAGTGTCATTTATACAGGAATCAATGCATTTAAATAGCATTGATTGCTGTATAAATGACAATGGTCCCAAAAATGTGTCAAAAATGTCCGATGTGTCCGCCATAATGTCGCAGTCACAATAAAAATCGCTGATCGCCGCCATTACTAGTAAAAAAAAAAAAAATATATTAATAAAAATGCTATAAAACTATCCCCTATTTTGTAAACACTATAACTTTTGCGCAAACCAATCAATAATCGCTAATTGCGATTTTTTTTTACCAAAAATATGTAGAAGAATACGTATCGGCCTAAACTGAGGAAAAAATATGTTTTTTTATATATTTTTTGGGGGATATTTATTATAGCAAAAAGCAAAAAATATTGCATTGTTTTCAAAATTGTCGCTCTATTTTTGTCTATAGCGCAAAAAATAAAAAACGCAGGGGCGATCAAATACCACCAAAAGAAAGCTCTATTTGTGGGGAAAAAAAAGGACGCCAATTTTGTTTGGGAGCCACGTCGCACGACCGCGCAATTGTCAGTTAAAGCGGCGCAGTGCCGAATCGCAAAAAGGGGCCTGGTCCTTTGGCTGCCAATTGGTCCGGGGCTGAAGTGGTTAAACAAGGTAAATTAACACTGGCAGGAGACTTCAATTTTTCCATGGACCATAGATTAGACAGTACTTCAAATGCAAAAGACAGAGAGATAAGACAACTTAGGAAGTTAAAAATTCATATGAACACCAACTAGTAGATCCATGGCGAATACAACACCCGAGTACAAAAGATTACACATTTTATTCATCAGTACACGGAACGTATTCCAGGTTAGATTATATCATGGTCGAGCATAGAAGCCTAGAGGAAATAATAGAAACGAAAATAGGAATAATAACTGCCGCAGACCATTCGCCAATAACGTTGAAGATGAAGTTATATGGGGGACCTTTTGGGAGAGGTACATGGAGAATAAATGAAGATATAATTGAGGAAAGTGAAACGGACAAAAATTATAACAGAAGAGATCGAAAAATACTTCCAGGAAAACGACATTTCAGAATTGTCAAAAGCAACTATCTGGGAGGCGCACAAGACTGTTATAAGGGGAAAATTAATATCTATTGAAGCAGGACAAAAGAAGGAAAGAGGGAAAAATATGACGAGAAATATTAAAGAAATACATGAACTGGAACAAAAGCATAAAAAGCAAGTGGAAAAGGAAATATATATCGGACTTTAATCTCAAAAAGAGAACAATTGGAGTGGATGGAACAAGAAGAGAGGAGGGATTTCAATAGGGTAACACAAGAGAGATTCAAATGGGGTAATAAACCAGGAAAATATCTCGCAAATATGGTAAGAAAAAATAAGTCTTTAAATTATATTGAGAAGATTAAAAATGAGAAAGGAGAATTAATAAACAAGACATCAGATATTGCAATAGCCTTTCAACAATATTACAGCACATTATATGCAATAAAAAAAAAAAAGGAGTCACAACAAGAAGAAGATATAAGAAAAAAGAAGATACAAGCCTATCTTAAAAAAGCTAAACTGCCAAAAATTAAAAATGAGCAATTAAAAGATTTGGAAAAAAAGATAACACAAGAGGAGAATAAACTGGCCATAAAAGAAACCCCATTAGGAAAAAGTCCAGGACCAAAAGGTTTTACAATCAAATATTATAAAATATTCCAAGAACAACTGATTCCAAAGCTATACGAATATCTGACTAATATAGGAGAAAAATAAGAAGTAAGACAAGAATCACTATTAGCCCACATCACAATTATACCTAAGGAGGGAAAAGATAAAACCAATTGTTCGAGTTATAGGCATATTGCCTTACTAAATGCTGATACAAAAATCTATGCAAAAATCCTAGCTACCAGATTAAAAAAATGAATACCACTTTGGATAAACCCCGACCAGACTGGTATTTTTTCCAGGTAGAGAAGGACGGGACAACAGTATAAAAACTATTTTATTGTTACGTAAGAAGAAGTCTAGCAGATCCCCTACTCTGTCAATAGATGCAGAGAAAGCATTTGACAGAGTAGACTGGGGATTCATGATGGACACATTGCGACACTTAGGAATGGGACCAAAAATTATGAAGTGGATTGAAAACCTATACAATGGTCCAACAGCAATGGTGAAGGTCAATGGGAGACTCTCACCTGTGTTCGAGATGTTTAACGGAACACGACAAGGTTGCCCGCTTTCCCCCTTGTTATATGTACTGTCAATGGAACCTTTTTTGGCGACACTCCGAAACAACCAAGACGTAGGAGGGGTAAGAGTTGGAGAAAAAGAGCATAAAATCGTGGCATATGCGGATGATATTTTAATGTACGTAACTAACCCAAGAGTGACTTTGCCAAATATAATGAAGGAAGTGAAAGAGTACGGGGAACTCTCCAATTTAAAAATAAATCCAATAAAAACAGAGATCTTAAATATCGGACTACAGAAAAGAGAAACCCAGACTGTCATGTACTTGACGGTAGAGCCTGATATGCAGTGGATGGCCTCTCTTACACCTCTGACTCAAGGCCCCCCGGTAGAGCAGACAGGGAGCGCAGGAGTGCAGAGTCACACGAGTGCCTGATCAGTTGCAGACTGTGGAATCCGAAGCAGCTGTAAGAGGAGCCGTATTCACCAGGTAGCGGAGAGGAGTGGTGCAGGCAGGCCGGGTCATACACTGGCGGACACGTCAGGAGCAGATGCGGAGGCAGCAGAATAGTCAGGGTACAGGCCGGGTTGGTGATGGGCTGGCAGCGAGGTAGCAGAAGGATCAGGCAGGTGCGGTGGTCAGACAAGCCGGGTCGGGTGCAGGCGGAAAGCAGGAATCGTCAGAGGCAAGCCGGGTCGGGTAACAGGAACAGGAAACAAGATGCAGGTATCAGGAACACACGGAACGCTGTAGAGCAGACAGCACTGAGCCTGTGCACTGGCAGTGTTTAAATAGGCTGTTGGGCGCCAAAAGCTGTTACTGGGTGTGCGCATGCGCACAAACATGCGCCAATGCGCACAAATGTGCGCGCATGTGCACAAACTTCCAACGTCTTCAATGCTGGTAATCCCTTCGTGTGCGCGCACATGTGCGTGTGCGCACAACTGCGCGCACACGCGCACTCAGATGCACCGGAGGTGTTCTGAGAGGAGCTGAGGTCACAGGTCGTATTCTTCGGCCGCCATCTTGGGTCCTGGCTAGCCCTTCCTGACACAGACCCTTCAAAGAGAATTTCCATTTACATGGGTTAAAGAAGAACTAAAATACTTGGGAATCAAATTAACATCAACGGTAGAAAAAATATACTCTGCAAATTATATTCTGTTAATTAACGAGATTAAGGAAGATATAAAAAAAATTGAGCATACAACCAATATCATGGATCGGAAGAGTAAATGCATTTAAAATGGTGATATTACCAAAAATAATATACATATTTCAGATGTTACCAATTGGTATCCCACAGAGTTTTTTCAAGATAATAAAAACAATGTCGATAAAATACATTTGGCAAAATAAAAAGCCGAGATTTAAATTTGCACAAATTACGAGGAAAAGGGGACACGGAGGATTGGCAACACCAGACATAAATCGGTATTATAAAGTAGTAGTTTTAACATGAATGGTTGAGTGGACAACTGGAAACAGCGAAAAAAAATAGGTGGAGATGGAAAACACAATAGGTAGGACCACATTGCACAAAAATATATGGATACCACAAAAGTTTAGAGTTATTGATTTGGAAACTCACGACCTGACTAAAAATGTTTTAAAAATTTGGGACACAATACACCGGGGAAAAAAATGGGTATATAATTCACCATTAATGGCCCTCGCTGGAACCAATTTTTTTATACCAGGGAATGAGATATTCGCTGGCCACAAGATAAGAAACCCACAACTGAAAGATATCACCACAAAGGGAAGGATGAAAACACGATTAGAATTAGAAGGACTTAATAGGTGGAAGATAAGCAAATGGAAATGTTATCAGTTAAGACACTTAGTAAATACACTTCCACACCCAATTAGAGATGAAAGAGAACTAAGCCCCTTGTTTTACACAAGCACCATTGAAAAATGGAATATCGAAAATGTATGGAATCTTAACAGATCTAGATGGACAAGGAAGACCTGCCTTCATAGAACAATGGGAAAACGAATTGGATGTAAAACTAGAACACCAAGTGGAAAAGATGATAGGAATGGGATATAATAATACCTGGTATTTGAAAACTATCGAAATGAATTAAAAAATTCTTAGCAAGATGGTATTTGACCCCAGAAAGAACCCACAAATATCAACCAGAGAGATCACCACTATGTTGGAGAAAATGTAATCAAAGGGCAACGGTGGTGCATATATGGTGGGAGTGTCCAAAAATAAAGGAGTTTTGGCAAGAAATAGTGAGTGATATAAAGAAGATAACTGGTGAGAAAATAGAAAAAAACATATGGACTTGTTTATTCCACGATTCCAAAACCCCAAAGAAACAGTATATGAAAACAAAAATCCCAAATCTCCTGAACGCTGCAAAGGGTTTGATCCCAAAAAAATGGTTAAATAGCGAAAAACCAGATATAAGAGAGTGGTATGAACAAATAGATCATTATAGAAAAATTGATTCATTAAGTAGTAGGGATAAAGGACACTATAGGAAATATATTAGTACCTGGTAGGGTTGGGAAAATTTCAAAACCTTGGATAAATATTTGGAGAAGATTAGGGATGAGCTTCGAGTTCGAGTCGAACTCGAACATTGCCTGTTCGGCAAACAGCGAACAATTTGGGATGTTTCGAAAAGCCGCAAGCACCCTGTAAAAGTCTATGGGAGAAATTTCAAGTGCTAATTTTAAAAGCCTATATGCTTTAAGTTATATGCTTAAGTGATTGTCATAAAAAGTGTTTGGGGACCCGGGTCCTGCCCCAGGGGACATGTATCAATGCAAAAAAATATGTTTTAAAAACTGCAGTTTTTTCAGGAGCAGTGATTTTAATAATGCTTAAAGTGAAACAATAAAAGTGTAATATTCCTTTAAATTTCGAACCTGGGGGGTGTGTATAGTATGCATGTAAAGGGGCGCATGTTTTCCGTGCTTAGAACTGTCCCTGCACAAAGTGTCATTTATGCAGGAAAAAAAGCTATTTAAAATCACTTGCGGCTATAATGAATTGCCGACTCCCGTAATACAGAGAACAGTCATTCATTGAAAGTCATTAATAAAAAAAAAAAGAAAAAAAAGCGTGGGGGTTCCCCCAAATTCAATTACCAGGCCCTTCAAGTCTGCTATGGATATTATGGGGAACCCTGCATCAAATTTAAAAAAAAAATGAAAAAAAAAGCGTGGGGGTTCCCCCTAAATATCCATACCAGACCCTTCAGTCTGGGATGGATTTTAAGGGAACCCCGCACCAAAAAAAAAAAAATGGTGTGGGGTCCCCCTCAAAATCCATATCAGACCCTTATCCAAGCACACAACCTGGCAGACCACCTAGCAGGCCACCCTCCCTCCTGAACCGTACCAGGCCACATGCCCTCAACATTGGGAGGGTGCTTTGGGGGTCTGTGACCCTTCAAAGCACCTTGTCCCCATGTTGATGGGGACAAGGGCCTCGTCCCCACAACCCTGGCCGTTGGTTGTGGGGGTCTGCGGGGGGGGGCTTATTGGAATCTGGAAGCCCTCTTTAACAAGGGGACCCCCAGATCCCGGCCTCCCCCCCTGTGTGAAATGGTAAGGGGGTACAAAAGTACTCCTACCATTTCACCAAAAAAGTTACAAATTTTTTTAAAATGACAGGTCAGAGGGGGGCGGGGGCTGTCCCTGCCCCCCTCTGACATCATGCAGAAAGCCATAGGGAAGTCCCCATGACGTCCCCATGCGTCAGAGGGGGGGCGGGGTCACCAGGTGGCCCCGCCCTCCGTTATAAAAGACCTGTCAGACAGAGCGAAGCCTCACACAGCGGGAGCCTCCCATTGCGCGGAGCAGCCCGACACAGAAGAAGAGACTCTGACACCGTGGAAGAAGATGCCGGACGAGAAGACCAGAGCAAGAAGAAGCGGATCGGAGGAAGAAGAAGATGGAAGAAGAAGATGGAAGAAGAAGATGAAGAAACCGAAGGATGAAGAAAGGAAGAAGACCAGAAGAAAGAAGATGAAAGAAGAATTTAATAAAGGAATTGTCAAAGACCGTCTCCTGTCATTTGTAAAATTTTTGTCACTTTTTTGGTGAAATGATAGGGGTACAAGTACTCCCTTACCATTTCACACAGGGGGGCGGGATCTGGGGGTCCCCTTGTTAAAGGGGGCTTCCAGATTCCGATAAGCCCCCCCCGCAGACCCCCACAACCAACGGCCAGGGTTGTGGGGATGAGGCCCTTGTCCCCATCAACATGGGGACATGGTGCTTTGAGGGGTCACAGACCCCCAAAGCACCCTCCCAATGTTGAGGGCATGTGGCCTGGTACAGTTCAGGAGGGAGGGGGGGCGCTCTCTCCCCCCCCCTCTTTTCCTGCGGCCTGCCAGGTTGCGTGCTCGGATAAGGGTCTGGTATGGATTTTGAGGGGGAACCCCACGCCATTTTTTTTTGGTACAGGGTCCCCCTTAAATCCATCCCAGACCTGAAGGGTATGGTATGGAAATTTAGGGGGAACCCCACGTCATTTTTTTTTTATTTGATGCAGGGTTCCCCTTAATATTCATAGCAGACCTGAAGGGCCTGGTAATTGAATTTGGGGGAACCCCCACGCTTTTATTTTTTTATTTTATTTTTTTTATCAATGACTTTCAATGACTGTTCTCTGTATTACGGGAGTCGGCAATTCATTATAGCCGCAAGTGATTTTAAATAGCTTTTTTTCCTGCAAAAATTACACTTTGTGCAGGGACAGTTCTAAGCACGGAAAACATGCGCCCCTTTATAGGCATACTATACACACCCCCCAGGTACGAAATTTAAAGGAATATTACACTTTTATTGTTTCACTTTAAGCATTATTAAAATCACTGCTCCTGAAAAAACTGCAGTTTTTAAAACTTTTTTTTGCATTGATACATGTCCCCTGGGGCAGGACCCGGGTCCCCAAACACTTTTTATGAAAATAACTTGTATATTAGTTTTCAAAATTAGCACTTTTGATTTTGAACGTTCGAGTCCCATAGACTTTAATAGGGTTCTAAAGTTCACACAAGCTTTAGGTCTGTTCGCAGGTTCTGGTGCGAACCGAACAGGGGGGGGGGGGGGGGGTGGGGGGATGCGGTGGGAGGGGGGGGGGGGGCGGGCAGGGGGGTGTTCGGCTCATCCCTAGAGAAGATGAAAGAAGGCGAAGGACTGCGAGTCAGAAACTAAAGGGACCTAGAAAGAAACAAAAACCAAAAAAAATAAAAAAAAGGGGGTGGGGATGGGAGGGATAATGGGAAGAGGGTAGGAGAGATAAGGAACAAATAAAGTAATAGGAGTAGTTCTATTTTTTGTATGTAAATTAAATTAAATATAAATAACTAATAAATATATTTTCTAATAAACCACTATGATGTGAAAACGGGAAGGGACAAAATTGAACTGCAAAGTTGAAATAAGTCTCTCGGGAAAATTTTTGCTGAAGTGGAAAATAAATAAATAAATCACCAGGAGGGAGGGAACATGGAGGTTATTTATTAGTCTACTAGGGTAGTAGCATCAGGTCATTTAGGAATCTATATGAGAAGTAACATCACTGGGGGAGCAGTGACATGGAGGTCTTTTAAGAGTCTGCTCAAGCAATAGCATCACTAGGAAGAACTTTGCTGGGAGGGCAGGGACATGGAAGTCATTTAGGATTGTACTGGAGCAGTAGCACTACTAGGGGAAACATTACATTGAGATCATTTACTAGAGCAGTACATTAATAGTAGGAAAGTGACATGGAGATCTTTTAAAAGTCTACTCGAGCAATAGCATCACTAGGAGAATTACATAGAGGTCGTTGAAGAGTAGACATGTGCAATTCGTTTCGGTATGATTACCAATTCAGGCGATTTTTTGTTAACATTTCAGGTGTCAGTGGGGAAGCCAGCTGACAGATGATGACTCATCTGTTGTTAAGGGCACAGCGGGCGGCTTCCCGGCCCACTGCTTAACAACTAGCCTATTCTTCACACAGAATTTGAATCAGTGGATCATTTTTAGACCGATCCGAATTCTAATGGTTCTGAAAATTTGGAATTTGTTAAAAAAAAAAAAAAAAATGAACAAAATACATTTTAAGGAAATTCGTTACTATTCGTTACGATTTCATTCTGAGATTCGGATACATCTAACTTTGCAAGGAGGAATGTAACCTGAAGGTAATTTCGGAGTCTTCTGGAGAAGTAACATGACTGGGAGGGCAGTGGCATAGAGGTTTTTTTCGGAGTCAAATCGAGCAATAGCATTACTAGAAGAAATGTGACATGAAGGTCTTTTAGAAATCTACTGGTGCCGTAGCATTACTGGGCGGGAAGTGACCTGGAGGTCATTTAAGAGTCTACTGGAGAAATAACATCACTAGGAGAAATGTGACATGGAGGTCATTTGGGAGTCTACTAGCAAAGTAACATCACTGGGAGGGCAGTGACATGGAGGTCTTTTAGGATTCAATTTGAGTAAAAGCATCACTGAGCAGGAAGGAACATGGAAGTCATTTAGGAGTCTACTGAAGATGTAACATCACTGGGAAGGCAGTGACATGGAGGTCTTTTAGGAGTCTACTGAAGATGTAACATCACTGGGAGGGCAGTGACATGGAGGTCTTTTAGGATTCAATTTGAGTAAAAGCATCACTGAGCGGGAAGGAACATGGAGGTCATTTAGGAGTCTACTGAATATGTAACATCACTGGGAAGGCAGTGACATGGAGGTCTTTTAGGAGTCTACTGAAGATGTAACATCACTGGGAGGGCAGTGACATGGAGGTCTTTTAGGATTCAATTTGAGTAAAAGCATCACTGAGCGGGAAGGAACATGGAGGTCATTTAGGAGTCTACTGAATATGTAACATCACTGGGAAGGCAGTGACATGGAGGTCTTTTAGGAGTCTACTGAATATGTAACATCACTGGGAAGGCAGTGACATGGGGGTCTTTTAGGAGTCTACTGAAGATGTAACATCACTGGGAAGGCAGTGACATGGAGGTCTTTTAGGAGTTTACTGAAGATGTAACATCACTGGGAGGGCAGTGACATGGAGGTCATTTAGGATTCAATTTGAGTAAAAACATCACTGAGCGGGAAGGAACATGGAGGTCATTTAGGAGTCTACTGGAACAGTTGCATCACTAGTTGGAATATTACATAGTGGTCATTTATGGGTCTACTAGAGTAGTAACATATATAAAAATACAGTGTAGCGCTAAAGTGAATTAACAGCAAAAAACTGTGATAATCAATGTGTATAACATTTAAACAAACCAGGTGAACTAACAGGGAGTCCAATGTTCACTGGATGTGAACTAGAAAATTTGTGAAAGTTCAAAGAAACGTGTCCATCTCATACACAATGGCGAATCCTCGATTGAAACAAGGACAGCACCAACAGTATGAAACTAGCTGTGAAGCTGTGGAGGTGAAGAAATCCTCTATCAAAGGAATATATATGGGTACTCTTACCAGATATGGTGGACCCACTTACCAGCGGTAGTGGTCAATTGAGCTTGTGTGGGCCAAATGCCACAGGGTTAGGATTGACAGGGAAAGGATCACTCCAAACAGGATGGTTCCACTCCTCATCCGTAATGGTCTAGCCCAAGTTCCTGGATCCTTATGACTCTCCAATACGATATGAAACTTCCACCCTATGGGGGATTAATTCAATCCTTCACCATGAGAGAGACACCACATCACTGGTTTCACATTGCTCTTTACACATGAAAGCACTCGTTGCATTATCTTTCGGTGGAGCTGTTGGTCTGACCTTTCTCATGCTTGGATGTGCCTTAGAAAGTTATAGAGTTTACTGGCCTCTGTTTGTTTTGATACTCTACGTCATCAGTCCCATTCCACACTTTATCGCCACGAGACTCAGCGATGACAGCGACGCAGCCAGCAGTGCCTGTCGAGAGTTGGCTTACCTTTTCACCACTGGAATTGTAGTTTCGGCATTTGGCCTTCCCATCATACTGGCCAGAATAAAACTGTCCACTTTTACACACCATCGACCTCCAGACGGCTCCCCCATAGGGTGGAAGTTTCATATATCGTATTGGAGAATCATAAGGATCCAGGAACTTCGGCTGGACCATTACGGATGAGTAGTGGAACCATCCTGTTTGGAGTGATCCTTTCCCTATCAGTCCTAACCCTGTGGCATTTGACCCACACAAGGTCAATTGACCCACTACCGCTGGTAAGTGGGTCCACCATATCTGGTAATAGTACCCATCTATATTCCTTTGATAGAGGATTTCTTTACATCCACAGCTTCACAGCTAGTTTCATACTGTTTGCGCTGTCCTTGTTTCAATCAAGGATTCGCCATTGTGTATGAGATGGACACGAATCTTTTAACTTTCACAAATTTTCGAGTTCACATCCAGTGAACATTGGACTCCCTGTTAGTTCACCTGGTTTGTGTAAATGCTATACACATTGATTATCACAGTTTTTGCTGTTATATCACTTTAGCGCTGCACTGTATTTTTATATTTGTTCGGACTTTGTTTGAGTGTTAGCTGCTTTGTTTGGCACAATTTTTGGTTAAGCGCAGTCATTTCTCCAATTTCCTAGAGCAGAAACATGACTAGAAGGAACATGACATGGAGATAATTTCGGAGTCTACTAGAGTAGTCACTCACAGGGAGGGAAGTTACATGGAGGTCATTTAGAAATCAACTATAGCAGTAGCTTCATTGGGAGGAATGTGACATGAGGTCATTTAGGAGTCTACTGATGCCACGTACACACGATCTGACTTTCCGGCGGACCAGAGTACGGCGGACAATTCAATCGTGTGTGGGCTCCAGAAATAGGACTGGTTTCAAAATTGTCCGCCGGACTGGAGTCCGGTCGAAAAGTCTGGTCATCTGTGTGCTAGTCCGACGGACTTTAACCGACGCTAGGGCAGCTATTGGCTACTGGCTATGAACTTCCTTATTCTACGTCATCACGTTCGAATCCAGCAGACTTTTGGAGTGACCGTGCGTGGCCAAGACCTCAGCTGCAAAGTCTGTCGGACTGAGTCCACCGGAAAGTCCGATCGTGTGTACGCGGCATGAAGCTAAAGCATCACAAGCTGGGAAGGGACATGAAGGTAATTAAAAAATCTACTGGAACAGTAATAATCGGTAGGAGGTATATGACATGGAGGTCATTTTGGAACCTTACTAGAGCAGTAACCTTAATAGAAGGAATGTGATATGGAGGTCATTTAGGAGTCTACCAAAGTGTCCCACAAGGACAGGTGCATGTGCATTGAATGAGCAGAATACAAGAAGATCTTGGCAGCAATCTTCAAGGTAGCTTGGGGGTCCCCTCATAGACACAGTATACAGAAGCTGAAATCGGTCAAGCTGCACAGACTAGGCACCAATTTTGGGCGGTGGGAGGAAATAGGAGCTCCTGGAGGAAACCCAAAAACAACTTTCATGCAGCGTTCCCAGTGGAACTTTAACCAGGACTTGAATGCTTCCTTCTTTGCCTCCATGTGTTCCCCCAAATCCTGAATATGCACCCTTATCACAAGCATATGCTCTGTTTATATGCCTCTGAAAAATTAAAACGGCAATCACTCAGTTAATGAATGTCTAGGTGCACTTCACAGAAGAGTACAATATCCATAGTACCCCAGGGCACTCGCTTTGCCATTGTCAGAGTAATAAAATGCAATAAAATGAAGAATCTTCAGTTTGCTGCTTCCAGGCCCGGTCACTGAGTGGTTACATTTTATCATTCGCTTTCCTACTCCCTGCAGGAAAAGTCTTAACGCCAGGCCAGTCAATAATACAAAGAAATATCTGCTGCCTAAAAATTGTGTGCGCTTATCAGAAAATTAAATACCCACATAAAAGAGAGAGAGCGATTACCGTGCAGCAAACAGTTTGTCAAATTCACTAATATTATGATTTGCAGAAGCTGGACGCTTCCAGGGAAATCAATCTGAATTATTAATAAATATTTGTGATTGATGCGAAGTCCGGCCCCGTAGTTCGTCTTTGTGCGCTCTGCGCTGACATCGCCTCATTATTTCGAGCGTTACTTCTTGCAGTTTCCTCATTCGGACGTTTTGATAAATAAACTGGCCTCAGACGTGTAGTTAAAATAGACAGCGATAAAAGGGTTCTGGGGCTGGAGAGCTGTCTAATGCGCCCCTTATTCTGCTCCGGGGAATGGGGGGAGTCAGTCTGAGTCAGTGAGATGATAAAGCAGAACACTTGCAATTCTAGTGAATGGGGATTGTGGGGAAAGAATGAAAAGCTATGAGATAAGTTGGTAACCTGTTCCCTGAAGATGTGACCTATCACGAAACGCATGGGGCGGGGTTGGTTCGTGACGTCATCACGCACACACCGCATGTTCGGTCTGCAATGCTATGTGCGGATGACCAATTTTAACATTAAGCCTGTGAGTTATTGTTAGTAAGAATAAATCCCACATATCTTAAACGCTACTGGGCAATGGAGAATTTCATTTATTTTCTTTTTCATACATCATGGGGACACAGAGTCAGGCTAATATTCATTACCTGCTGGGTTATATTCCATCTCCAGGTAAATGGACACTGGTAGACCAAAGGTCTTTAGACAGGAAGTGATCACCTATATAACCCCTCCCACACAGGAATCACTTCAGTTTTTTACCAGTGTCTGCAAGGTGGAGCTCTCTGAGATCCAGGTCTCTAGTCCCACAGACGGTTGTTAAATTAATCAAGCGAATGACCGATCGGATCCATTTGACACAGGCTTTATATGCTTGGATAAATGGTACCCGAGCCTGGCAAAGAAGACTCAAGATCCTGCAAGGTTTTGCCTGTAATGCGGCCTCCAGGCGCTGGACCCTGCGAGGTGGAATCCTGGACACCACAGTTCTAATGCATTCCTGCAGGGTGCTGTACAGGTCCAAGGGAGTGGACCCTAAAGATGAAAAGGGTACCCAGTCCTTGAAGGTCCTCAAGTGACAGGAACCCGCCGTGATGGGTGAAGTTTGGGCTCTTAGTTTCTAAGCTGCCCAGCGCCTGGACGGGTAAGTGAAACCCCTTTACTTATTATTGTGGGGTGTCCCAGTGATTGTAACAATCAGTCAAGCTAGCTAGAGGCTGGACACCTGTGTGAGGTGACTATACGGGGGAGTTTTTGGCTAGCTGTGGGTGTTTGCCAAGTGTACCTTTTTTTGCTTATGTCTGGCTGTTTTTTACATGTATGATGATGCACGACGGTGCACCATTTCGCCTTGGTTCACCGTGGCGCATGTATGTTTGCAAGAGTGCCGCTGTGCTCAGCAGTTGTTGTTTGGAGACCAGGGCGCACGTGCATTCACAAAAGTGCCGCTGGACTTAGCAGTTTGTTTGTTTGGCAGCCAGGGGGCACGTGCATTCGCAAAAGTGCCGCTGGACTTAGCAGTTTGTTTGTTTGGCAGCCAGGGGGCACGTGCATTCGCAAAAGTGCCGCTGGACTTAACAGTTTGTTTGGCGGCCATGGAGCACGTGGCTTCGCGGCACATGCGCAGTAGCCTTTATCTGGGCACACGGGGATTCACATCATATGCGAATACAGCCACGCCAGTTCGCTGGGACCACGCACGTGCGCATGCACGTTCGTGCGCACGCACAGAACATTTGGCGCACACCCAGCTTATTTAAGCTGTGCTGGCCAAACATTGATGGGGGAACCTGATGTTTGGGGACAGACTGATGGGGGAACTTGATGTATGGGGACACTGTGATGGGGACACCGGATGTATATGGGCATTGTCATGAGGAACCTGATGTTTAGGGACACACTGATGAGGGAACCTGATGTTTAGGGACACACTGATGGGGGAACCTGATGTTTAGGGACACACTGATGGGGGAACCTGATGTTTAGGGACACACTGATGGGGGAAACCTGATGTATGGGGACACTTGATGTATGGAAACTCTGTGATGGGGACACCTGATGTATATGGTCATTGTGATGAGGAACCTGATGTTTAGGGACACACTGATGGGGGTACCTGATGAATTTGGACACTGTAATGGGGGAACCTGATGTATGGGGATACTGTGATAGGGACACCATATGTATGGGGACAATGCGATGTGGGAACCTGATGTATGGGGATACTGTGATGGGGACGCCATGTGTATGGGGACAATGTGATGCGGGAACCTGATGTATGGGAACACTGTGATGGGGACACCTGCTGTGTATAGGCACTGTGATAGAGGAACCTGGTGTAAAGGGACACTGTGATGGGGGAACCTGATGTATCGGGATACTGTGATAGGGACACCATATGTATGGGGACACTGTGATGGGGGAACCTGAGGTATATAGGCACTGTGATAGAGGAACCTGGTAAAAAGGGACACTGTGACGGGGAAACCTAATGTATGGGGACACTGTAATGGGGACCTCCTGACGTAAAGTATATAGGCACTGTGATGATTTAAGGCTGCTAGGGGCCCCAGTGCATTACTTTGCCCAGAGGCACATAATGCAATTAAGATGGCACTGGTTAGAAGCGAGTGTTGGTGTCGGAGTCACACTGGGCGAGTGTATTGGAGCACAATCTATAGAATTAAAGAATTGCACACAATCTTTATCACTGGGAATTTAATGACTTTATATGAACTTTTATTTGGATTGGGCTTTATAATAATTTGTCTCCATTTGCACATAATTTTAGTGAAATGTACACAGTATATATGAATTGTTTTATTTATATGTAATTTCATTTTTGATTGGGTGAAGTATTTAAGGGGACAGCGCACCCACTTTGGTTGATTTTGGTTGGTAACTGAAGCTGGGAATTGTAGAAGTCTTTTTAAAATGATGGTTGATATGGGCCAGCCACATTAAACACAGTTTTTTGTTTTTCTTCCAAAAATGTTTTTATTAAAGAACAAGAACATTTCCAGTGTACAATATGTGCAGAAAGTCCATGGAAATCCTTATGTAGACAAAAACGAGGTTTATTTACTAAATCTGGAGAGTGCAAAATCAGGCTCACTTCTGCACAGAAACCAATCGGCTTCTAACCTCAAATTGTTCAATTAAAGGAGTTGTAAAGGCAGAAGATTTTTTTCACTTAATGCATATTAAAAAAAAAAAACTTTTTGTGTGTAGCAGCCTCCCCAGCACCCCCCTAATTACTTACCTGAGCCCCCTCTCTCTCCAGCGATGTCCATGAAGGTCTAAGCCGTCTGGGACACTCCTCCTGATTGTCTGAGACACAGCAGCGGCACTATTGGCTCCCGCGGCTGTCAATCAAAGACAGTCAGCCAATCAGGGGAGAGAGGGGGCAGGGCCTGGGCGGGGCTCTATGTCTGATTGGACACAATGAGCTGTGACTCGGCTCCAGTGCCCCCATAGGAAGTTGCTGACTGCCGATATACGTTGGCAGAATGGCAGCGGTGGGCAAATGGGTGTACCTGTACGTCCCCTTTATTTGACGGGGCTAGCAGGCGCGCGTGCCGCGTACAACATGACCGTACCCGCGGGACCGGCGGACTCTATGTCTGCCGGTCTCCCGGCGATTGGGTCACGGAACCGCAGAACGGGGAAGTGCCTATGTAAACAAGGCATTTCCCTGTTCTGCCTTGTGACATGATAGAGGTCACCGCTCCCTGTCATCGGGAGCAGTGATTGCTGTCATATCCTAGGTAGTCCATCCCCCCTACAGTTAGAATCACTCCCTAGGACACACTTAACCCCTTGATTGCCCCTAGTGTTTAACCCCTTCCCTGCCTGTGTAATTTATACAGTAATCAATGCATTTTTATAGCACTAATCACTGTATAAATGACAATGGTCCCAAAATAGTGTCAAAAGTGTCCGATGTGTCTGCCGCAATGTCGCAGATCGCCGCCATTACTAATAAAAAAAAAAATTTTAATAAAAATGCCATAAAACTATCCCCTATATTGTAGACGCTATGACTTTTGCGCAAACCAGCCAATATATGCTTATTGCGTTTTTTTTTTTTTACCAAAAATATATAAAAGAATACGTATCGGCCTAAACATATTTTTGGGGATATTTATTATAGCAAAAAGTAAAAAATATTGCTTTTTTTTTTTTTTGTCAAAATTGTCGCTCTTTTTTTTGTTTATTACGCAAAAAATAAAAACCGCAGAGGTGATCAAATACCACCAAAAAAAAGCTCTATTTGTGGGGAAAAAATGACGTAAATTTTGTTTGGGTGCAACGTCGCATGACCGCGCAATTGTCAGCTAAAGCGACGCAGTGCCTAATCGCAAAAAGTGCTCTGGTCAGGAAGGGGGTAAAATCTTCCGGGGCTGAAGCGGTTAAGCTTTGGCAATAAAAGATTGGAAATCGAGAAGAACTCCGGACAGCCGCACACCGGTGTGCGGCTGTCCGGAGTTCTTCTTGATTTCCAATCTGCTGTGTCATTAGCCAGCACCTGGGGCTCCCACACAGGAGTAGGAGCATTCGCTTAGAAGGATAGTCCTGGAGCGGTGGTTACCTTTTTCTCTCTTTGGCAATAAAACCTGGAAGCCAATTTGTGTCTGTGCAGAAGTATGCCTGATTTTGCACTCTCCAGCTTTAGTAAATAAGCCCCAAAGAGTCACAAGGTAGATAACAAACCCTACCAGTCGTAGGGGGACAAACAGTAACTGGTTACAACAGATCAGCTGCATGAGATTAGTATATCTGAGATGGGAGCACCTGATAGGATCTCCAGGGACGTGGTACCAGCTACCACAGGGGTCAGAGTATAATACGCCTATCTACCTTCACTGCGAGTTCATTCAAATAGGAATAACTAAGCATAGAAAGAAATTAAATTAGAAGACAGAAGGAGATATAAAAAACGAAAAAACTAAAAAAGGGGGGGGGGGGGGTTAATTGGGGGAGGGTAGGAATAGGGGGAAGGGGGTGAAGGGAGGACCCTTGATTGCTCTGGGTTGAATGCCCCTCTGACAGCTCTACGGGAGGATGCCAGAGAAGAAAGGGAAAGAGTTGAGGGGGCCAGTCTAAACTAGGCGAAGCAGAGCAAACCTCTCTCGCTTGGACCCCCCATATCCTCCCCGGCCTCTCAGGGAAAGAGAAGGTCCACAAGGACATGAAGCCAAAATCAGAGTCATGGGTATCGCGTTGAGGCTTGGAAAACATTTGTGCACAACAGACAGTCAAAAGAAGTAGGGTTCAAGCTCTCTGTACCTAAAACGATCCAATGTTGATTTGTTCACAGCTATTATTTGGTTTATTTTCTGCAGGACCCTGATGTTATAAACACGCCCCTTCCTGTGGAATACGGACCCTTGGTGGAGGAAGAAGAAAAGGTTCCAACTAGACCAGAAGACCCCGATGTGATCCCGCCACTCCTGGTGACCCCTGAAAAATCAGGGAAAGAAGACAAATGCAAGCATCGTTCTCCACCCCCCATTCCACCTGCTAGAAAAGTCCAAAACAAGGTTCACGCTGAACCAAAAGGACAGGCAGAACCTAGACCGCTCTCGGAAGGTGGACATGGCAACTTGGTCTTCGCTCAAGCTAACCCGTCTAATGAGCTTCACAACAGAAACAAATTTAAAAATCTTTGGAATCCAACGTATGGCTCATGGTTTACTGGGAAAACGGTGGACAAAACCATTTCTCCTACCGAGAAACCAGTCCCTGAGAACAAGAACACAGTTATTGAGGGGGGCTGCCCTGCTGCCCCCAGGGTAACGGCCAGTGGACTCCCAGGCTCCTCCGTATTACTACAGCCATCCACACTGACTTCAAACGTTCAGGAAGTGCCTCTGTTCAGGTTTCGCCACTTTCCTTGCGGCAAAGTCAACTATGGCTATCAGCAACAAGGCCTGCCCGTAGAGACACCAGTGGCGCCATTGTGTCCCACGAAACACAAAGACGTTATTCCTCGGAGCAAGAGTAATATAACCCAGGAGACTGTCTAAGTCCCATAGCCATGGACAATAGGGAGGACTGGCAGGATCACCATACTGGTAGAAAATATACCAATAAATATTTTTCAAGTTGTGCCAAACATTTAATTCTGAACCTTTAGAAGCTGGGTCCGCTCTACAGGCCAAGGAGGTCTTGGTTGGTTATTCTTGACTTTATGTAACTGGGACAAGAATTCTCTTGAAATGAGTTGTAAAGGCTTTTTCTTTTTTTAAATTAAAATAATAAACAGGTTTATACCTGGTGAGTGCAACAGTATTGCACAGAGTGGCTCTGATCCCCCTCTTCTGGGGTCCCCTGCCGACGCTCTAGGCTCCTCCACTTCTTTATGTGCCACCATAAGAATCTGCTTCCTATCTAGGCACATGTGTGGGTGCGTTCCCAAGCTCTGCTGGGTGCGTCCATAGACACACACACACATGGCTCAGCCCCACCCCAGGATTTGATTGACAGCAGCAGGGGCCAATGGCTCCCACTGCTGCCTGTCAGTCTTGATAGAGAGAGAAGAGAGCCACTGCAGATGGGCACAGCGCTGGACTAAGTGAGGACTGGCAGACTGGGACATTTTTTACCTTTGGTCAAAAAAGTTTCCCTTCAGAACCACTTTAATCCAGTGCTAAATGGTGCCAGTGCCAAAGATGCCAACAAGGTGTGAGCCAGTCAAACACATCTACAATGCTGGGTAGCAGACTTGCACGTAGAGCTTCTACTTGTGTATTTTTTGATAAGAGCTGAATTTCTTTGCATGTAAAACAAAGATTGCTTAAATAAAAAGTCAGTTTTTTTATATCCCTGTTAGAAAACTCCAAATACTTGTAGGCAGGTGCAGTCTGCTTTCTCCACTGCAGGTGGCGCTCGTCCGCAGCAGCATTGCAGTTGGAGGGGAGGTCAAGAGGAACATGTTTCCTCTATGGTTTCCTGGGTTACTGGGCAAGCTATCCAATCGGATGCTGCCAGCCCATGTGACTCTAGCAGCCATCTTGGGTCAGACAGAGCCTATTTAAAGCCCTGGATGTCAGGCTTGTGAGTGGGTAGAGTAGGGTCAAGGTCAACTATCCGTCAGTGGAGAGAACTTGCGATAGGCAAAGGTTGTATAGGAGGAGGGGAAAGCGTAGGGTTTGCAACTTCTCTGGACTTCCTACCGATTGGGCAGGAGACGGCCAGGCCGAATTCTTCCCCCTCCTGTGCTGAAACCTGCTCTCTACACGCAGTTGGGGCCCCCCGTGAGTGATTGCGGTTGGGTTGTCTTTCCACCGGGTTTTATTGTAAATGGTCTTTGCATTACTTCAATACAAGTTCTTTACATCCCACTTGGAGTGTGTGTGTTATTGCCGCTGCACCCCACCTACATGCTTCTTATTGGTGGTTTTTATGGAAGGCCATTAAGGGTCACACTGCCATTCTGTCAATTTAATTTTCAGAACTTCTTTTTTTAGCCAAGGAAGCTGCCATCTTCGCCTCTGTTTAGTCTTCAACTGCCATGATTATTCATTTTCATTTAGAATTTTGGATGGCCCAGATAAGGGAAATATCCTGAGCTGGTTTAAAAAAAAAGGGCAAAAACATTACATTTTTTTTCTAAAATGTCATTATAACAGTACCGGGACTGGGTTGCTGAGCTTCCAGGGCAAGGATCCACGTTAAAAAAATACTCAAGCTATTATTGATGAGATTTGGATAAAAAAATTAGAACCACTGTTGAGTTTCTATTGCTGTCCATGGCTCCATTCGAGAGATTTCCCTTCACTTAAAGCGGAGGTAAAACCATAGATTTAACCGTTTCAAAAACCGGTTATGCCGCGTACACACGCACCGGACTTTCCGGCAGACTAGGTCCGACCGTCTTCCCGACGGACTTTCAGCGGAGTTCCGACTGACTTTTCGAACGAACGGACTTGGCCACACACGAACGGACTAATGCCCCGTACACATGGTCGGATTTTCCCACGGAAAATGTCCTATCGGATAGACATGTGCACAACAAAAATTTTCGTTTATTTTCGTTTTGTTTTTTTCGTTTCCGTTGATTTGTAACGATTCGTAAATTCGTAAGTCGTCGTGTTCGTATTCGTAACGATTCGTATTTTCGTTAGAGTTATTTTTTTCGTTGATTCATTTTTTCCATTAGTTTAATTTTCGTTTATTTGTTTATTCGAAATTCAGACGCATTCGAATTTATTCGTACATTCGTAACATTCGGAGATTCGTAATCGGAGCATAATTCATAATTTTATGTAATGTGTATGCTATTATTACATTTTAAGAGACACGGAAAATTACGAATCGAAAAAAAAAGTTACGAATGTACGAATTTTTTTGTTCAATCCATTCGAAGCACATTAAGCAGCGCCATTGTAAGAGATACGGAAAATTACGAATCGAAAAAAAAAAAGTTACGAGTGTACGAATTTTTTTGTTCAATCCATTCGAAGCACATTAAGCAGCGCCATTGTAAGAGACACGGAAAATTACGAATCGAAAAAAAAAAAAAGTTACGAGTGTACGAATTTTTTTGTTCAATCCATTCGGAGCACGTTAAGCAGTGCCATTGTAAGGGACACGGAAAATTACCAATTCAACAAAAAAAAAAAGCTACGAATGTACAAATTTTTTCGTTCATTTTGATTTTCGTTGTTCCCGTTTTCGTTTTTCGGATTTTCTTCTTTCGTAGATTCGTTGTTTCTAAGTAGTTTTTTTCGGATTTTCGTTGTTTTCGGATTCGTTCGATTCGACCGATTCGTTATTCGTTAAAATTTTTACCGAATCGTTCGTTCATTCGTACGATAACGAATGAACGAAAATAACGAACAAAAACGGAAAAAAACGAAACGAATTGCACATGTCTACTATCAGACCATGCTGTCGGAAATTCCAACCGCGTGTGGGCTCCATCGGACTTTTTCAGTCGGAATTTCCGACGGAAAAAGTTTGAGATCCTGCTCTCAAACTATCAGACTTTTTCCGATCGTGTGTAGCGAATTCCGACGGCCAAAGTGCCACGCATGCTCAGATCACATTACAAGACCAAAGCTATTGGCTACTAGCCTCTACGTAGTCCCATCGTACACCACGAACGTCACCACGTTCAGGATGATCGGATTTTCCGTCAACTTTGTCCGACCGTGTGTATGCAACACCAGTGTCGGACAAAATCCGTCGGAAAAAATCTGACGGATTTTGTGGTCGGAATTTCCGACCGTGTGTACGGGGCATAACTCTGTTCAAAAATCTGTTAGTTTTGAACGTGATGATGTAAACGGGACTAAACAAGGAAGTTCAATAGCCAGTAGCCAATAAGCTTCCCTTGCGTCGTATTTGGTCCGTCGGACCAGTACATAGACGAACGGTTTTCCCAATTTTAGTCCTTTGGAATTGAGTCCGTCAGATTTCAAACATGTTCTATTTCAAGGTCCGTCGGATTTATTTTTCGAAAAAATCAATCGGACTAGCCCGCACACGATCGGATTGTCCGACAGGCTAATCGCTTCGGACCTAGTCTGCCGGAAAGTCTGGTCGTGTGTACGCGGCATAACATTTCCAGCACATGTCGGGAATGTAACTGTCACATTGCATGTGCTCTCAACCAAACTGTCAGCCCATCCAATGGCTGGTGCCCATAGGCATGTACACAGGGTGTACCAGGTGTGCCTGGGCACGCCCTAATCACACTGTGCTGTGAAGATTCCCCCTGCTGCTTGGCTGCAGAGAAAGAGACTGAAGAATCTCTGTCCTCAGTTCCTTTTCTCTATCTCAAAAGTGAGACATCAGGGGTCTGTTTAAACCCCTGATATTTCACTAAAGCCCCCCAAATGGGGCTCCTAAAAAATAGTAAAAAAAATAATAATAAGTTGTAAAAAAAAATAGTAAAAAGTTATAAAATTGTAAAATTGTAAAAAAGTTATAATAAAAAAGTAATAAAAATTAACTACTGACACTGTCCACTGCTCTACTGACACCAACCTCTGCCCTATTGACATCGTCCACTATTCTACTGCCACATATAGAATATATATATATATATATATACTGTAGAGGTGGGAACAGAAACAGAAGAGGGACTTGTTTTCATTTTTTTGGTGGAGGTAGATAAAGTCAGTGCCACGGTTCCACTGCACCCTGGGGGGTGTAGGCAGGGTTGGGGGGGGGGGCCTTGTCAGCAAGGCTGTACTGTGCCCCATGATTTCTAACAGCGGCCCTGGATCTATCACTATGGACTCTCTATCCTGGGCAGGTATGCTGGGGCAGCTACAGGAAAATACTGCATTTTGTTCTGTTTGCTGAGAGTTTTCAGTAAAGCTGTTGAAACTTTGCCTGGTCTGAAATTATTTAAGGGGTGTAATGGAAGTAACCGGCACACATAGTCTGCAACTTGGGTCAGTTAAACACACCGGGGGGGGGGGGGGGGGTGAAGACATCAGTACCAGAGTGAATACAGTGTGAGGACACAGGTGGTTACCAAGGGTAACAAAGATCTCTCTAGCAGCCTGTCATAAGTGTGTGACAGGTGGGACAGCCTCTTGCAGGAAGAGTTGTTATCGGCACTCTCTCTGTGAGCGGTCCGTCTCCCATAGCAACAGGAGCAGATCAGCACTGCACAGGTCCTCAGCCTGTGCACAGGCATGGAAGAGTTAAGTGGGTGCAAGCATGAAGTCAGTGCTAGGTGCACATGTGGATCCCCATTCCAATACTGGGAGTAGAGATGTCAAATTTTCTGAAATTTTAAAGGCATGGAAAAAAAAGTTTTTGTTCTGAGAAAAAAATGAAATTTTGAAAAAATTGAAAATATATTCAATGTGGAGTAATTGTAAAAATTCAAAGTCATTTTGTTGCACTGGGAAGGGGAAATGTATATAAAAGTATTATGCTCGAAATAAAAGTACAACTTATTCAGTAAATAAATTAAACTTGCTTTTTTCAAAAATGTATTTTTTTTATTACAAATGGAATAACAAGAGGACTGTATATGATAAGAACATTTCACCTATACATGAGGACAGGTAACCCCTCCCCCCTCCGCCATTCCCCTCCTAATAAGAAACAGCAGAAAGAGTGTTTCTGGAGGGAAAAGCTCCTCCCACTTTCCTTCTGGTCCTCATCATTTAAGTCCATAAAGTATTTCTTAATGCCTTTGGGCACCTCTGGCATGCGGGAATGGGTTTTGTCCACTTTGTAGCATTTGGAAAAGAATATTTCTTCTCACAATATCTGCAAGTTGCAGCTTTGCTCTCAGCAGAAATGTGGAAATGTTTCCAATCTCTAGATGTTGGTCTCACTGAGAGGAGGCAAAGAAAAAACTATTTACAGAGCTGACTATATTGACACATTATGCTGTGGTGATGGGGAACATTAATAGAAATCATTTAACCCTTTCAGATCTGCGCTATAGCAGAATGACGGCTACAGCGCGGACCTACTTTGCCGGGAGGGCATCAATAGACGTCCTCCCCTTTGCACGTTCTGTGATCACTGAGTCAATGAGACTCGGGTGATCACAGATCGGAGTAAGTGGTCGATCCCAGTCCCTTACCATGTGATCAGCTGTCAGCCAATGACAGCTGATCATGTGATGTAAACAGAAGATTGGTAATCATTTTTTTTTCCCCCTCACACTGACAGCGTGAGGGGGAAAAAAAGCCGATCACCGGCTTCTGTACAAGGGACATCGGCCCCGAAGAGGAAGAGGTGAAGCTGCCTCATCTGTGTCAACCAGTACCGCCTGCCAGTGCCACCTGTCAGTGCCCACAGTGCCATGAATCAGTGCCCACCAGTGCATAACAGTACTAGCAATCAGTGCAGCCTATCAATGCCCACGAGTGCCACTTATCAATGCCCACCAGTTGTGCCAATCAGTGCCTC
>CM053028.1:7328922-7421153 GCA_028564925.1 Lithobates sylvaticus | reverse complement strand
ACACATGCATGCACACACACCCCCCCACACACACACATGCATGCACCCCCCTCACACACATGCATGCACCCCCCCCACACACACACATGCACCCCCCACACACACTTGCATGCACCCCCACACACATATGCATGCATGCATGCACCCCCACACACATGCACACACCCCCACACACACACATACATGCTTGCACCCCCCCCCACACACACATATGCATGCACAACCCCACACACATATGCATGCATGCATGCACCCCCCACACACATGCACACCCCCCCCACACACACATACATGCATGCACCCCCCCCCCCACACACACATGCATGCACACACCCCCACACACACTTGCATGCACCCCCCCACACACATATGCATGCATGCACGCACAAATAAACACATATACAGTTGAATAATGCAGCAAGGGGCCCGGTCGCCATTGCGATCTCGGCGACCCCTATAATTTCGCCACTGAGATAAAGTACCTAAAGCATACATTTGAGCAAAGCCAACTTGCTCATTTTGCCCTTTTTGTCCAAAAAATGTGCTACTAAAGACAGAAAGTAAGAAACATTGGGGGGGGGGGGGGGGGGGGGGGGGGTAGTCTTTTTTTGTTTTTTGTTTATTGTTAATAATAAAAAATAAAAAAAAAACAGTGGTGGTCAAATACCACCAAAAGAAAGATTTATTTGTGTGAAAAAAAAAATGATCTAAATATAATTTCTGTGTTGCATGATAGTGCAATTACCAGTTAAAGTGGTACGGTGCTGAACAGGAAAAAATGGTGGGTAAAACCTTTCCGGAGGTCAAGTGGTTAATCTAAAATGACCCCATAATCACAGATTTTTCCCAATAACCTGTATTCCGTTGCCTATAGCAACAAAGGTTGTGTAAACCAATTATTATATATCTATGTCATTAATAAAATAGTTTTTGCCATATCAGAAATTTATATTCAAGTGATAATCTCAATGTCACACTTTATATAAAAAAAAATGCTTTAACCCTTTTTTTTTTTTTTTTTAAAGTGCATTATTTTTTTAAAGTGTTAAGAATGTTTAATCGCTTTCAGACCGGACCAATTTGCAGCCAAAGGACCAGGCCCCTTTTTTTGCGATTCGGCACTGCGTCGCTTTAACTGACAATTGCGCGGTCGTGCGACGTGGCTCCCAAACAAAATTGACGTCCTTTTTTTCCCACAAATAGAGCTTTCTTTTGGTGGTATTTGATCGCCCCTGCGCTTTTTATTTTTTGCGCTATAAACCAAAAAGAGCGACAATTTTGAAAAAAAACGCATTCTTTTTTATTTTTTGCTATAATAA
This sequence comes from Lithobates sylvaticus, assembly GCA_028564925.1. Taxonomy (NCBI): domain Eukaryota; kingdom Metazoa; phylum Chordata; class Amphibia; order Anura; family Ranidae; genus Lithobates; species Lithobates sylvaticus. The sequence goes on along the minus strand of CM053028.1, from coordinate 7,419,834 downwards.
ATATCCCCCAAAAATATATAAAAAAAACATTTTTTTTACTCAGTTTAGGCCGATACGTATTCTTCTACATATTTTCGGTAAAAATAAATCGCAATAAGCGATTATTGATTGGTTTGCGCAGAAGTTATAGCGTTTACAAGATAGGGGATAGTTTTATAGCATTTTATTAATAATTTTTTTTTATTAGTAATGGCGGCGATCAGCGATTTTTTATTGTGACTGCGACATTATGGCGGACACATCGGACATTTTTGACACATTTTTGGGACCATTGTCATTTATACAGCAATCAATGCTATTTAAATGCATTGATTCCTGTATAAATGACACTGGCAGTGAAGGGGTTAACCACAAGGGGGCAGTGTAGGGGTTAAGTATGCCTAGGGTGTGTTTCTTACTGTGGGGGGGGGCGTGGCTGTCAGCTAGTGAATGCTGATCTCTGCTCCAATCACAGGGAGCAGAGATCGGCGTCACTAGTTGCTAGGCAGAACGGGGAGATGCTGTGTATTTCCGCATCTCCCCGTTCAGCCTTCCCGTGAGACGATCGCGGGTTGTCCCCGCGGCGATCGAGTCTGCGGGACCCACGACCGGCCTCACGGGGGTCCCGACCGGCGCGGGAGCGCGCCGCTCCCGGCGCGCTCCCGATGACACGGACGGCATTAAGGAGGGACTTATATATACGCCCTCCTGCCTGTCCGTGCCATTCTGCCGACGTATATCGTAGTGCGCCGGTCGGGAAGCGGTTAATAAACTTGCGTTGAATTCAGCATCACGTGACCTTTTTTCATTCAAATATCACTTAGCAAAGACACATCGGCACTGAATAACCACTTCACTTTAGACAGGGGTCTCAAACTGGTGGTACAAGTCCCATGAGGCATTGCAAGACTGACAGTTACAAGCATGACTCCCACAGGCAGAGGCATGATGGGACTTGTAGTTTTGCAACAGCTGGAGGGCCGCCAGTTTGAGACCCCTGCAAGTTTAGCATAATTAAACAACAGATTTAAAATAACTGTGATCACATTACCCACTTCAGCCCCGGAAGAATTGGCTGCTCAATGACCAGGCCATTTTTTTGCAAAACGGCACTGTGTCGCTTTAACTGACAGTTGCGCAGTCGTGCGACGCTGTACACAAACAAAATTGTCGTCCTTTTTTCCCCACAAATAGAGCTTTATTTTGGTGGTATTTTTTTTTTTGCGCTATAAACAAAAGGAGGGCGACAATTTAGAAAAAAACACAATGGGGGTTATTTACAAAAGGCAAATCCACTCTGCACTACAAGTGCAAACTATAGGTGCTAGACATGTGCACAACAAAAAAATTTGTTTATTTTCGTTTTGTTTTTTTTTCGTTTCCGTTGATTCGTAACGATTCGTAAATTCGTAAGTCGTCGGTGTTCGTATTCGTAACGATTCGTATTTTCGTAAGAGATATTTTTTCGTTGATTCGTTTTTCCGTTAGTTTAATTTTCGTTTATTCGTTTATTCGAAATTCGGACGCATTCGTATTTATTCGTACTTTCTTAACATTTGTAGATTCGTAATCGGAGCATAATTCAAAATTTTATGTAATGTGTATGCTATTATTACATTTTAAGAGACACGGAAAATTACGAATCTAAAAAAAAGTTACGAATGTACGAATTTTTTCGTTCAATCCATTCGAAGCACGTTAAGCAGCGCCATTGTAAGAGACACGGAAAATTACGAATCGAAAAAAAAAAAAAAAAAGTTACGAATGTACGAATTTTTCCGTTCAATCCATTCGAAGCACGTTAAGCAGCGCCATTGTAAGAGACACGGAAAATTACGAATCAAAAAAAAAAAAAAGTTACGAAATTACGAATTTTTCCGTTCAATCCATTCGAGGCACGTTAGCAGCGCCATTGTAAGAGACACGGAAAATTAACAATTCAAAAAAAAAAAGTTACGAATGTACGAATTTTTTCGTTCAATCCATTCGAAGCACGTTAAGCAGCGCCATTTTAAGAGACACGGAAAATTACGAATCGAAAAAAAAAAAAAAAAGTTACGAAAGTATGAATTTTTCCGTTCAATCCATTCGAGGCACGTTAAGCACGCCATTGTAAGAGACACGGAAAATTACGAATCGAAAAAAATTAAAAAAAGTTACGAATTTTTTCGTTCAATCCATTCGAAGCACGTTAAGCAGCGCCATTGTAAGAGACACGGAAAATTACGAATCGAAAAAAAAAAAAAAAAGTTACGAATGTATGAATTTTTTCGTTCAATCCATTCGAAGCACGTTAAGCAGCGCCATTGTAAGAGACACAGAAAATTACGAATCAAAAAAAAAAAAGTTACGAATGTACGAAATTTTTTCGTTCAATCCATTCGAAGCATGTTAAGCAGCACCATTGTAAGAGACATGGAAAATTAAAAATTCAACAAAAAAAAAAGTTACGAATGTACGAATTTTTTCGTTCAATCCATTCGAGGCACGTTAAGCAGCGCCATTGTAAGAGACACGGAAAATTACGGAAAAAAAAATAAAAAAAGTTACGAATTTTTTCGTTCAATCCATTCGAGGCACGTTAAGCAGCGCCGCTGTAAGAGACACGGAAAATTCAACAACAAAAAAAAAGTTACGAATGTACGAATTTTTTCGTTCATTTTGATTTTCGTTGTTCCTGTTTTCGTTTTTCGGATTTTCTTCTTTCGTAGATTCGTTGTTTCTAATTAGTTTTTTTCGGATTATCGTTGTTTTCGGATTTGTTCGATTCGAACGATTCGTTATTCGTTAAAATTTTTAGCGAATCGTTCGTTCATTCGTACGATAACGAATGAACGAATATAACGAAAAAAAAACGAAAAAACGAAAAAAAAAAAAACTAAACGAATTGCACATGTCTAATAGGTGCTAAGTGCACTTGAAATTGCACTGAAAGTCCAGTTGCTGTAGATCTGAGGGGGACATGCAAGGAAAATAAAAAAAACTGTATTTTAACTTGCACATGATTGGATGATAAAATCAGCAGAGCTTCCCCTCATTTCATATCTACCCCTCAGATTTACAGCAACTGAACTTCCAAGTGCACTTTCAGTGCAAAGTGGATTTGCCTTTCGTAAATAACCCCCACTATCTTTTACTTTTTGCTATAATAAATATCCCACATTGTTTATCAAAAAAATTTTTTTTTTTCCTCAGTTTAGGCCGATATGTATTCTACATATTTTTGGTAAACAAAAAAAAATCGCAATAAACTTATATTGATTGGTTTGTGCAAAAGTTATAGCGTCTAACAAAATAGGGGATAGATTTATGGCATTTTTATTAAATTTTTTTTAAATGGCGGCGATCTGCGATTTTTATCGGGAGTGCGATATTGCGGCGGACAAATTGGACACTTTTTTGGGACATTTGACATTTATACAACGATCAGTGCTATAAAAAATGCACTGATTACTGTATAAATGTCACTGGCAGGGAAGGGGTTAACACCAGGGGGCTAGCAAGGGGTTAACTGTGTTCCCTAGGTGTGTTCTAACTGTAGGGTGGGTGGGACTGTCCAGGAGGAGAGAGAGATCGGTGTTCATACATAGTATGAACACACAATCTGTCTCCTCTCCTCTGAGAGAACCGGGATCTGTGTATTTACACACACAGATCCTAGGTTTTCGCTCTGTCACGAGCGATTGCGGGAGCCCGGCGGTCATCGCGCCCGCGGGCACTCGCATAAGCTGTGGGCGTGTGCGCGCGTGCTCCTAGTGGCCAAAAGGCGAAGCGACGTAAGGTAACGCCGTTTCCCCGAGCCGTTCCATTCTGCTGCAGTAAAACTGCGGCGGCTGGTCGGCAAGCGGTTAAACTGACACATTTATTTCTATAATCCTTTCTAAAAGAAAACGCTATATAGCGTAGATATCGGGGGATTTTATATCCACTCGCCGACCACCTCACTTAGATGTACGGTGGCAGAGCGGCTCTTCTGTGCGAGATCATGTACATAATATATGACCCGCCACTCCAGGGGTAGGGGGGGGGGGGCACGCCGCCGGTGAGACCCGACAGTTCTTTGATCAGACACAGCAGAAGATGATCAATGGGTGCCGGCCAATGGATGTCTGCCGCCACCCGCTGATCGGCGTGGAGAGAGACAGGACGGAGCTCTGCCCATGTAAACAATACAGAGCTCTGTTCTGTCAGCTGGGTTGTGCTGGATTTTGTTTCCCTGCAAAGCACATTCCTTAGGTAATAATAATAATAATAATAATAATAATATTAATAATAATAATCTGCTGGCTTGTCACAAGTAAAAAAAACAAAAAAAAAAAAACATGGCCGCCCGGCAGCGTCACTCATTCACAGTATCCTGTGAATATAAAACTATAATTCCCGGCAGCCTTTGCGGCTGTTGGCTTGTAGTTTTCCATGAACTACCACCGCGCTGTCCCTACGGGATTTGCGGGCACACAGATCTGCTGATCGCTGGTCCAATGCTTTACAGCATGGGTGCCCAACCGGTGGCCCGCGGCGCCATCCGAGGTGGCCCACCACGTCTTGCTCTGAGATGGCGGGTCGGCAAGATATCTCCGAGCATCAGAGCGAACAACGGAGCCGCCGCTAAAGGAAGCAGAGCCGATGATTCCTGTATAGCGCCGGCTCCTTCACAGGCGGAGTGATATCAAATGTACTCCGCCTGTGACAGGAAGCATTGGCTCTGCTCTCTACTGCAGCCGCCTGCTTCCTGAGATCACAGACAGCAGCCAGCAGTGCCAGAGCCAGCAGTGCCAGTACCAGTCACCAGTACCCACCAGCAGTACCAGCCAGCAGTACCAGTACTCACCAGCAGTACCAGCCACCAGTACCAGGTACCAGTACCAGTTACCAGTACCCGCCAGCAGTACCAGTACCCACCAGCAGTACCAGTACCAGCCAGCAGTACCCGCCACCAGTACCAGTACCCACCAGCAGTAACAGCCACCAGTACTAGCCACCAGTATCAGTCACCAGTACCCGCCAGCAGTACCAGTACCCACCAGCAGTACCAGCCACCAATACTAGCCACCAGTACCAGTCACCAGTACCCGCCAGCAGTACCAGTACCCACCAGCAGTACCAGTACCAGCCAGCAGTACCCGCCAGCAGTACCAGTACCCACCAGCAGTACCAGCCACCAGTACTAGCCACCAGTACCAGTCACCAGTACCCGCCAGCAGTACCAGTACCCACCAGCAGTACCAGCCACCAGTACTAGCCACCAGTACCAGTCACCAGTACCCGCCACCAGTACCTGTACCCGACAGCAGTACCAGTACCCACCAGCAGTACCAGTACCAGCCAGCAGTATCAGTACCCACCAGCATTACCAGTACCAGCCAGCAGTACCCGCCAGTAGTACCCGCCAGCAGTACCAGTACCCACCAGTACTAGCCACCAGTATCAGTTAACAGTACCAGTACCCACCAGCAGTACCAGTCAGCAGTACCAGTACCAGCCAGCAGTACCAGCCACCAGTACCAGTACCCACCACCAGTACCAGCCCCCAGTACCAGTCACCAGTACCAGCCAGCAGTACCAGTACCCACCAGCACCCGCCAGCAGTACCAGTACCCGCCAGCAGTACCAGCCAGCAGTACCCGCCAGCAGTACCAGTACCCACCAGCAGTACCAGCCAGCGGTATCTGCCAGCAGTACCAGCAGGCAGTACCCAACAGCAGTACCAGCCCTGGAGGACAGCCAGCAGAAGCCACCAGTTATAACCACCTGGGGGACAGCAGTAACCAGCTGCAGGAATCCTAAGGAAGAAGTGAAGATTGCGGTCAGTTGAGAGGCAGGTAAACCGCTGTGCAGCAGTGTGAAAGCAGCCTTAGTCACCTTTCACACGATCGGTCCGATGGGGTCTGCCAGTCTGTTTTTTCAGGCGGACCCAATCGGACCCTCCATTCACCTCTATTGAGCGGCAGATGTAAACAGACTCATGTCTGCTTACACCCGCCTATCTGCAATCCGATCTGCTTAAAAATACAGAAGGGGATCTGTTTGTTTTAAAGGGCAGATCGGAGGGCCCTTAGGGTAGAGTGGGCTGCATCTGTGTCTGCTCTACATATGCAGAGTGGACACAGACCTGCCATCTGTCCGCTACGCTCATTGTGGCCCGCGACCGGTTACCAAGTCGCTAAAGTGGCCCCTCGCTCCTCAAAAGGTTGGGCAGCCCTGCTTTACAGGCTCCAAAAAAATTAAATAATGAATGCACATTTTTTTTTTCACCTGCATTATTTTTTTCTAAAAAGTGAACTTATCCTTTAAAAAAAAAAATTAGGCCCATGCTGCTTTGCATGTAGAAGAGGAATGTGAGAATTGGTTAGGACTGGAAGTAGTTAAATGGGTAAAATAAAACATTAGCATTTTTCTGTAAATCTGCAGTGCCATCTAGTGAAGAAAGATGGAAATGCTGGTGGTGGATGAACTATTACAGAAAATGGTATCAAATACTTACCACAATATTCCTTTCTTGGTGGCAATCCATTTCAGCATACTACCACATGTAGGAAAGTTATAGATACTGTAAATCAGTGTCTTGTACCACAGTGTTAGTTAACCACTTCAGCCCCGGACCATTTGGCTGGCCAAAGACCAGAGCACTTTTTGCGATTCGGCACTGCGTCGCTTTAACTGACAACTGCGCGGTCGTGCAACGTGGCTCACAAACAAAATTGATGTCCTTTTTTCCCCCACAAATAGAGCTTTCTTTTGGTGGTATTTGATCACCTTTGCGTTTTTTATTTTTTGCGCTATAAACAAAAAAAGAGCGACAATTTAAAAAAAAAAACATTATTTTTTACTTTTTGATATAATAAATATCCCCAAAAAATATATAACATTTTTTTTTTTCCTCAGTTTAGGCCGATATGTATTCTTCTACATATTTTTGGTAAAAAAAATCGGAATAAGCGTATATTGATTGGTTTGCGCAAAAGTTATAGCGTCTACAAAATAGGGGATAGTTTTATGGCATTTTTATTAATATTTTTTTTATTAGTAATGGTGGCGATCAGCGATTTTGGAAATGCATTGATTACTGTGTAAATGTGACTGGCAGTGAAGGGGTTAACCACTAGGTGGCGCTGTAGGGGTTAAGTGTGTCCTAGGGAGTGATTACACTGATCCGCCAGCCAGTGGCGTGGGCGCGCCCATAAGCCGCCTCTTAAAGGGCAACCTACAGGTACGTTCTGCCGCAGTATATCTGCATGAGGCGGTCCGGAAGTGGTTAAAGAGGAACCCCCCACCAAAAAATAAAAAGTCAGCAGCTACACATAGTGTACTTTTTTTTATATTAGGACACTGATCTGTCCAGGGATCCCGTGATGTCGGCACCCCAGCTGACTTTTCAATCGGCTCTCGGGTGCTGCCATTCCTTGTAAGGGAAACCGCCAGTAAAGCTTTGCGGCTTCACACCCGTTTCCCTACTGCACATGGCTGGCGACGGAGGAAGGAGGGGGGGGGGGCAAAAACAGATACCTGCCCCCCCCTCGAAAGGTGCCAAATGTGGCAGTGGAAGGGGGGGGAGAAAGCAAACAAGCAGAGCTTCCCCTGTTGGGTGGAGCTCCGCTTAAACCTGTTGCCACCCACATAACTCTTATGTGCAGCAGCAAAAGGGTGTGCTTCAACACCCAGATGCAGCAAATATGCATAGCCTGTCCTAGCGCATATCCCCCAAATCCCCCTCCTAGCACATATATTATTTTTATGCCCCCCTCCCACCCCCCCTACATTGTTTTCCCCTGCCTATAAGTTTCACCCCCACCCCAGACTAGGGTTGCCACCTTTTCATCAAGCCAAACCCAAACACTTCAGTGGTGCACAGACTTTTTTTTTCTTTGGAGTATACACTATAGATTGTAAAAGATCTGGGACACCTTTGAGTAGTATTGCGGCGCATGTAGCATCCCGTAATGAACAGTGGGTGTGGCCAAATTTTGTTAATAATGGGAGAAGTTAAGGAGCATAGTTAAATCAAACAAGGTCAGTCTGCCCCCCAGTATAATCCCCCCACATCAGTCTGTACCCCAGTACATCCCACAGGTCAGTCTGTCACCCGTATAATCCCCCATGTCATTCTGTACCCCAGTATAATCCCCCCAGGTCAGTCTGTCCCCCAGTATAATTCCCCCAGGTCAGTCTGTCCCCCAGTATAATCCCCCCAGGTCAGTCTGTCCCCCAGTATATCCCTCCATGTCAGTATGTCCCCAGTATAATCCCCCCTAGGTCAGTCTGTCCCCCAGTATAATGCCCCTAGGTCAGTCTGTCCCCTAGTACACCCCCCAGGTCAGTCTGTCTCCAGTACATCCCTCTCGGGTCAGTCCGTTCCCCAGTACATTGCCCAGGTCAGTCTGTCCCCCAGTATAATCCCCCAGGTCAGTCTGTCCCCCAGTATAATCCCCCCAGGTCAGTCTGTCCCCCAGTATAATCCCCCCAGGTCAGTCTGTCCCCCAGTACATCCCCCAGGTCAGTCTGCCCCCCAGTATAATCCCCCCCAGGTCAGTCTGTCCCCCAGTATAATCCCCCCAGGTCAGTCTGTTCCCCAGTATAATCCCCAGGTCAGTCTGTCCCCAGTATATCCCCCCAGGTCAGTCAGTCTGTCCCCCAGTATAATCCCCCCAGGTCAGTCTGTCCCCCAGTATATCCCCCCCCCCCAGGTCAGTCTGTCCCCCAGTATAATCCCCCCAGGTCAGTCTGTCCCCCCAGTATAATCCCCCCCAGGTCAGTCTGTCCCCCAGTATAATCCCCCCAGGTCAGTCTGTCCCCCAGTATAATCCCCCCAGGTCAGTCTGTCCCCCAGTATAATCCCCCAGGTCAGTCTGTCCCCCAGTATAACCCCCCCCAGGTCAGTCTGTCCCCGTATAATCCCCCCAGGTCAGTCTGTCCCCCAGTATAATCCCCCCAGGTCAGTCTGTCCCCCAGTATAATCCCCCCAGGTCAGTCTGTCCCCCAGTACATCCCCCCAGGTCAGTCTGTCCCCCAGTACAATCCCCCAGGTCAGTCTGTCCCCCCAGTATAATCCCCCCAGGTCAGTCTGTCCCCCAGTATAATCCCCCCAGGTCAGTCTGTCCCAGTATAATCCCCCCAGGTCAGTCTGTCCCCCAGTATAATCCCCCCAGGTCAGTCTGTCCCCCAGTATAATCCCCCCAGGTCAGTCTGTCCCCCCAGTACATCCCCCCAGGTCAGTCTGTCCCCCAGTATAATCCCCCCCCAGGTCAGTCTGTCCCCCAGTATAATCCCCCCAGGTCAGTCTGTCCCCCAGTATAATCCCCCCCAGGTCAGTCTGTCCCCCAGTATAATCCCCCCAGGTCAGTCTGTCCCCCAGTATAATCCCCCCCCATGTCAGTCTGTCCCCCAGTATAATCCCCCCAGGTCAGTCTGTCCCCCAGTATAATCCCCCAGGTCAGTCTGTCCCCCAGTATAATCCCCCCCAGGTCAGTCTGTCCCCCAGTATAATCCCCCCAGGTCAGTCTGTCCCCCATTACATCCCCCCAGGTCAGTCTGTCCCCCAGTATAATCCCCCCCAGGTCAGTCTGTCCCCCAGTACATCACCCAGGTCAGTATGTCCCCCAGTATAATCCCCCCAGGTCAGTCTGTCCCCCAGTATAATCCCCCAGGTCAGTCTGTCCCCCAGTATAATCCCCCCAGGTCAGTCTGTCCCCCAGTACATCCCCCCAGGTCAGTCTGTCCCCCAGTATAATCCCCCCAGGTCAGTCTGTTCCCCAGTACATCCCCCCAGGTCAGTCTGTCCCCCAGTATAATCCCCCCAGGTCAGTCTGTCCCCCAGTATAATCCCCCCAGGTCAGTCTGTCCCCCAGTATAATCCCCCCAGGTCAGTCTGTCCCCCAGTATAATCCCCCCCAGGTCAGTCTGTCCCCCCAGTATAATCCCCCCAGGTCAGTCTGTCCCCAGTACATCCCCCCAGGTCAGTCTGTCCCCCAGTATAATCCCCCCCCAGATCAGTCTGTCCCCCAGTATAATCCCCCCAGGTCAGTCTGTCCCCCAGTACATCCCCCCCAGGTCAGTCTGTCCCCCAGTACATCCTCCCAGGTCAGTCTGTCCCCCAGTACATCCCCCCAGGTCAGTCTGTCCCCCAGTATAATCCCCCCAGGTCAGTCTGTCCCCCAGTATAATCCCCCCTAGGTCAGTCTGTCCCCCAGTACATCCCCCCCAGGTCAGACTGTCCCCCAGTACATCCCCCAGGTCAGACTGTCCCCCAGTATATCCCCCCCCCCCCCCCCGCAGGGCAGTCTGTCCCCCAGTATAATCCCCCGACATGCAACTGCGCATGCGCCCGCATTTCCGAAAATTGCCGAGCAGCGGCAACAGCGCTGGCGCATGCGCAGTTGCATGTCGGCCCCGCGGCCATCTTTTTTTCAGGCGCCGCTGCCCTCACAGCGGTGGCAGCGGCGCCGTGCGCAGTGACACGATGGCGCAGAGTGGCGCCATTTTTAAAAAGTAAAACGTCCCCTCCACAGCCTCTGAGCTCCTGGGCCCCCTCCCCCCCCTCGCTGCCTCTGACCTCCTGTCCCCCCTCACCCCTAAAAGCCTCTAACCTCCTGCCCCCCCTCACAGCCTCTGACCTCCTGCCCCCCCCCTCGCAGCCTCTGACCTCCTGCCCCCCCCTCGCAGCCTCTGACCTCCTGCCCCCCCCCCCCTCGCAGCCTCTGACTTCCTGCCCCCCCTCGCAGCCTCTGACCTCCTGTGCCCCCCCCCCCTCGCAGCATCTGACCTCCTGTCCCCCCCCTTGCAGCCTCTAACCTCCTGCCCCCCCCCTTCGCAGCCTCGGAACTCCTGTCTCCCCCCCTGCAGCCTCTGACCTCTCCTGTTGCCCCCCCGCAGCCTCTGACCTCTCCTGTTGCCCCCCGCAGCCTCTGACCTCTCCTGTTGCCCCCCCCCACAGCCTCTGACCTCTCCTGTTGTCCCATCCGCAGCCTCTGAACTCTACTGTTGTCCCATCCGCAGCCTCTGACCTCCCCTGTCCCATCCGCAGCCTCTGACCTCCCCTGAGTCAAGAGAGGGAGCGCAGCCAGAATGGGGATCATGGGAGAAGTCAGACATGTATGGACTGTGGAGAGGAAACTATGGGATAAAACCAGAGCCACCAAGCTGGAGCCGACTGACTGAGCCCTGCATGATGCACCTGAGAGGAGGTCAGTGACAGCACCGCCAGGCCAGTCTAGGGGGGGTCAATACAATATTGTAAGGGGGCACTGATATAAAGGTTTCCCCCTTATATCAGTAAACCCCCTTATCTTAGTGTTTTCTTTCTTTGGTCACCAGAGTCCTCCCCACATTCCCAGAGTTCCCCTTTACATCATAGTATGCAGGATTCCACCTTACAGTGCAAGGGGGAACTCTGATGTAAAGGGCAATGCTGCAGACCCTGATGTAAGTAGGGAGGCTCTCTGAGGACACTGATGTATGGGGGGCTCTCTGGGGACCCTGATGTAAGGAGGGGCTTTATAGGGATGCTCTCTGGGGACCCTGATGTAAGGGGGTGCTATCTGGGGACCCTGATGTAAGGGGGTGCTATCTGGGGACCCTGATGTAAGGGGGGTGCTCTCTGGGGACCCTGATGTAAGGGGGGTGCTCTCTGGGGACCCTGATGTAAGGGGGTGTCTCTCTGGGGACCCTGATGTAAGGGGGGTGCTCTCTGGGGACCCTGATGTAAGGGGTGTCTCTCTGGGGACCCTGATGTAAGGGGGGTGCTCTCTGGGGACCCTGATGTAAGGGGGGTGCTCTCTGGGGACCCTGATGTAAGGGGGGTGCTCTCTGGGGACCCTGGGGACCCTGGTGTAAGGGGGGGCTCTCTGGGGACGCTGATGCAAGTGGGGGATCCACACTCAGATAAAGATAAATATATAATGTCTGTTCTATATTGTTGTACTTATTCTTTGACTGTTTTGTTTAAAGGAGGGAGGATTGTATTGGGAGCGCTGAAGTGTCAGGTGTGACTGTGTGGCAAATGGTTTCCATAGCTCACGGCATCACGGGTCAAGTAGAGGGCCCCTTAGCAGAATTTTGCTTAGGGCCCCAGGGAGGTCAGGATCGGCACTGACCAGCACCCTACCTCCTCCAAGGACTGCTCATGTCCCGGGAGCAGGAAATGTGAGTAGAGGGCCGGTAATCAAACTGTGTACAGTGTTGTGTGTGTGTAGGGTGGGGGGTGGAACTTAAAGGCGAAGGAACGCAATGTGGGGGAGGGGTGGTTGGCATAACAATATTTAGTGCTTAGGATAAGAGGTGGAGGTATTGGGGGCTATTTGTGCAAAGGAGGGTAATTTGGGGGATCATTTTCTAGGAGAGGGGATTGGGGGAGATATGTGTTAGCAGTGTGATTCACTGATGGGGGGTGCTCAGCCCACTCTCTCCTGTCTATCATGTCCGCTTTCTGGACTTTACTGAGCACAGTTCACTGCACCCGAGTGTGGGAATGGGGAAAGGAACTCAGCCGGCCAGGTACAGTGTCAATGGGGGGACTGGCCTAGGGGTGGGGGGGTCACAATGGAAATATAGGCGACCCCAGCACCCCCCTATATCCGGCCATGCTAATATAAAAAAATGACAAGTTGCAAGTTGCAACACTGGGTTCAGATCTGCTTGGACCTTCGTCATTAAGGGAGTTAAACACGTCTTCATTATAACTTGACCTGACCGGTCATTACACATCTGATCACATTCACATATTCCCTGAATGCCAATACTGGAGAGTGTGAGCGGCTCATTTACTTTGTTGGAGCGCCATCTTGTGGAAACTTTCAAAAAGACACCTGAAAAAAAATTCTACATCATCAGCACAGGGAACTGCCGCTTTTTGCTCGGTGCGGAGTGCCCAGTGAATGGCGGAGAATGATTGGCGGTGTGTGCATCAATACCTAATATATACGGCACAATTGTAGTATTCGTATGCATGAGCACCCAATGTGAGCACACATCTCCCCCCCACACTCCAAGTCCCCCCTCCCAGCACAAATACACCCCTCCCAATCACCCAATCCCACAATTTTTTTTACCACCTCCTGACACAAATCCCCCTAAATCCGCACTCTTAGTGCACACCCCCAAATTTCCCCTCCTAGAATAATACTTACACTCTGCCGCCCCCTCCACCCCTTCCAACACAAATCCCCTCTTCACTTATCTCTTTGCACTGCCCCCCCACCTCACATTATACCACAGTGCAGTGACATCACTAGGGGGTGCGGATAGCACTCGGATGACACCCGCCAGAGGGGTGACACCGGGGATAGGGGGGGTTGGATTGAGTCGGCATGCAGGGCCTGGGGGGAAAATCCTTGGCTCCATCCACCTGGTGCTCTCCTTCCCCTCCTCCGAGGACCTCTCCGTCCTCTGCGGGTGACAGCCGGCTCAGGAGCTGCAACTGTCCTGGAAGGAGGGGGTTCCCCCACATTCCTCCTAGCACAAATTCTCTACCCCCCCAAATTTCCCCTTCGAGTACACAGCCTCTCCCCCCACTCCAAATCGCCCCTCCCCCTCCTAGCACAACCCCGCCCCTGCCAAATTGCCCCTCCTAGCACACATACCCTCCAATCATCCCTACTAGCACAAATACCCTCCGATCATCCTGTCCATTCAGGAAAGGAGGGGGCCTGGTAAATATCACTTATTTACTGGCCCCTCCCACCACTCTCCTTCCTATAATGAACCCCCTGTGTGCTCTCAGCAGCTTCTGGCAGGAGAGGAGGGAATCTGGAAGCATTGCAGGGGGGAGGGCTAGAACACACAGGGGAGCCCAGATAGCAGGTGGAAGGGGGCACATAGGGGTCCTGGACATCAGGGTGGTGGGGGCTCATAGATACTAGAGCTGACATCAAGGGGGGGGGGGGCAAAAGAGGAATGGTTTTAGCAATAAGGCAGTACAGCTGGCCCTTTTGAACGGATGGACCCAGTGCAGGAGGGCTGGCTGTACTGCCTTGTCAGTGGCCCTGGAATGCCCAGCCCCCTTTCTCAAATTTCTAGAGGATATTGTCACTGCCCTTATCTACCAGCAAGGTCCTCCACCAGAAAACATTCGCTCTGATGCTGTGAGCAGACTTCATTTACCAGAGAATATTTCACCCATAGATATAGGCCAAAGATGCCACAAAAACAAATGTTGGGTATGTAGCAGAGAGGGAGTTAGGCGAGACCCCAGTTTTCATAGTCCCCGATGTCCCTCCCAAACCAGCCTATGCATAGAAGGCTGCCTCCGACTTCACCACACTTTGTTAAGATATTAGTAAAGGTATGGTGAATATATTTCTGACAGCCTGCCATGTCATAGTTTCTAATATCCTCTGTGCTGACCATTTGCCTGCCGCCTCAGCTGACCATGCCTCTGTTTGCCGCCTGAACGGACCCATGCCTGTATATTGACATTGACTCTGCTTGCAGTCTGAACTGACCCAGGCTTGTTTATTGACCATGCCTCTGCCTGCCACCTGAACTGACCCTGGCCTCTTTATTGACCATGCCTCTGTCTGCCACCTGAACTGACCCTGGCCTGTTTATTGACTATGCCTTTTCTTGCCGCCTGACCTGACCCTGTCCTGTTTATTGACTATGTCTTTTCTTGCCACCTGAACTGACCCTGGCCTGTTTATTGACCATGTCTCTGCCTGCCACCTGAACTGACCCTGGCCTGTTTATTGACTATGCCTTTTTTTGCCACCTGAACTGACCCTGGCCGGTTTATTGACTATGCCTTTTCTTGCAGCCTGAACTGACCCTGGCCTGTTTATCGACGATGCCTCTGCCTGCCTCCTGGATTGGCGCTGGCTTGTTATAGCGACCACATTTCTTCCTTCCACCTGAACCGATCTCAGCCTGTTAATTGACCATGTTTTCTGCCTGCTGCCTGGACTGATCATTTGCCCTACTACTGTAGTAGTGGGATTCAAGATAACACTGGGGTCTCACGTATGTGAGGGACTTTAGAGCAGTCTCCGGGTTTTGTAATTCAGGGGTCAGTGTCTGGAGACTGGAGGCTTCAAAGAGCTTTGCGTGGAAAGAAGCCTCCAGCCATGTGTCCAGGTCTGACCTGACTGAGGCCCTAAGCCTGATGTCACTGCCTGCTGCCGTCTCACTGTGGCCTAGTTATTGACCATGCCCCTGCCTGCTGCCTGTACTGACCCCTGCCTGTTTATGGACCATGTTCCTGCCTGCTGCCTGTACTGACACTTGCCTGTTTATGGACCATGTTCCCGCCTGCTGCCTGAACCAATACTTTGGTTGTGCTGACCATGTATCTGCCTGCGGCCTGTACTGACCCTGGACTGATAATGGACCATGTTCCTGCCTGCTGCCTGGACCAATACCTTGGCTATGCTTATCATGTCTCTGTCTGCTGCATGTACTGACCCTGGACTGTTTATAGACCATGTTTTTGCCTGCTCCCTAGATGTCAGCCTGCTGCCTAAACTGACCCTGGCCCATTTATGTTCCTGCCTGTTACCTGAACTAATCCTTTGGTTGTGCTGACGATGTCTCTGCCTGCTGCATGGATGATTTCGTTGGCTGTTGCTGACCACATCTCTGCTTCTTGCCTGGACCATTGCATTGCCTGTTTGCTGTCCACGCCTCTGCCTGGCACCAGTACTGACCCATCAACACGTCCCACTGGCTATGCTAATGCGAGACACCAGTCCCACTCATCCTCTGCAGACAACTAGGCTACTAAAACCACAGGTAATCTTTTGTTTACCCTTTGCTCAGCCTCCTGTACTTCTGTACCCCAAAATACCAGCCCAGGTGGGTCTTTATTGTGGTAAAGTGCAAAATTCTTCAATAGATTGTGCTTTTTTGAAAGCAATAGAGATGTACTGTATGAGTGTAAAAGAGAATTGTTGGGCAGAGTTTGGTAGAGTATAAGTGGTCTATCGCATCCCAATATCATGAATACAAAAGAACATTGTAGGCCTTGTGTGCATATACACAGCCAAATACCCCTAGGGGATGCTTGAAGTAGAGATAGACACTGGTGAGGTATATGCAATTCAAAGAATGTGTGAATTTATTTTTAGAGACACATATCAATGCATATGATATAGAATACAAAATGTTCAGGTATCAAGACATAAAAAATAGCATATGGGTTTTTACACACATGTCACAGCATGAACATATAATGTTGAGACAAGAAAAACTTGCATTATGTGTATATTTTCAGGAGAAACGCCAACATGTTTCAGACTTTAGTCCTTTTTCAAGGCAGTTTAATATCCTTTTCTTTCACATCTATAATATGTGAATAAATCAAGATTAGTGCATAAGGTTACAACAATACTGTTTGTTTTTTTGCCATATAGAGCGGTATAGTACAGCAATATTGTGGGTATGGTACTCACATGCAGTTTTGTTGGGAGAGTGCCAAAAAAGGGTAAGAGGCCAAGGTATGGGCTCAAAGAGTTGGTATATGCACTGGGGTAGTCTCTCTCTCTGTGCGGAGTAAAAACAAAGTAAGGTCCTAGACAAGGGACAGGCTATAAGCCCGTGTCTTGTAGACGTGTAGCCAAGCAGTATGTGAGACTAAAATAGAATAAGAGGTAAAAATTGGTAAGTAAATGGTAGCATGGCATGAACGGCCATAGAAATAAAGAGAATGGTATAAGAGTGTGTTACCTGAATCTCAAGATGTCTGGGGAGGGTTGTCAATAAACGCCAATGAGTAGACAGCATGTGTGAGCCCTCCATGGCGGGCAGTTTAAATGTAGTAAAGTAATTACTATCAGCTGTGTGTGTGCGCGCATCATTGAAGGTGCGTCAGAATAGCTGAGTTAAGCCCCATACACACGCGCGGATTATCCGAGGACCAGGTCCGTCGGATCATGTCCGTCGTACTTTGTCCGATGTTGGTTTTGCGTACACACGGTCGGACAAAGTTGTCGGAAAATCTGATCATTCTGAACGTGGTGACGTTTGTTGCCTACGATGGGACTACGTAGAGGCTAGTAGCCAATAGCTTTGGTCTTGTAATGTGATCTGAGCATGCGTAGCACTTTGTCCGTCGGAATTCGCTACACACGATCGGATTTGGTGTGATCGGACTTTGTTGTCAAAAAATCTATCCAGCAGGAGATAGGACTTTGTCCGTCAGACAATCCGATGGAAACTGTCCGATGGTGCCTACACACGGTCGGAATTTCCGACAACATTGTCTGATAGGACAGAATCCATCGGAAAATCCGACCGTGTGTATGGGGCTTTAGAATTGTCTAGGAGGTAAAGGGAAGCAGCCAATCGCGCTGCGTGTGTTCCCCATAGGACCTCTGACGAAACGGCGCTGGACGCGGGCACGCCCAGAGTGGGAGGGGTCGCGTACAGCGTTGTGACGTCACCGACGCGGATAGGGAGTTCCGCCAGTCCGTTCGCGCTACAAGCTGGAGCGCAAACAGGGAGGCATGTGGATGGAAGATGCCTGGTAGGAACAAAAGACGGCGCATGCGCACTGTCTTACCCGCGCCGGGCAGCATACCTGGGTGATCACAGCCAGTGCCAATAGAGTGTAGTAAGGGGTGTACTATATAGGGTATTTATTTGTGGTGCGTACGTTGTAAATTGAAGGCAACATGCATGTGAGTACAGAGACATAGTTTTGTTGCAACTCTCTGTACGGAACAACAATACAAAATAAAGTATGGAACATATTTAAATAGGGCACATACATAGAGCATGATGGTGGGAATAGTAATGCATAACATATCCTTTTTAACATATAAAGGTAATTCTAGATTGAAATACAAATGGGTAGGTATGTCAGATGAAGACACGTGACGTGTCGTAACGCGTAGGGAGTGGCCGTAGGCAGAGAAGCACACAAGGAGACGTGAGAAGGCGCTGAGAACGCCTGAGAGCACTTTTAACCCTTTTATGCCTGTTTTTATTTTACTTGATGTAAGAGTCCACCTTATTACTTAAATAAACACTACTAATGATTATTTAAACTACTACACTAGTGGAGGCTTCCCCTTTTTTCTTTCCCTGGCGCTGTGTCATTGTGACACTGAGCATTGCAGGATTAAAGGTTTTAAACGCCCTTAAAGGAGAAGTACATTACTCTTACAACGTTTGCTGAACATCTGTATCTAAACCACCTGGGGCAATAGGATACCCCTGAAAGGCTTTATTATATCATCTTTAAGGTGAGAGTTCTGGGAGACCAGTGATTGGATACAATATATGAAAACCAGGACCAAGTTTCTACCGTTGTTTAAATATTATCCAGAAAGTGTTGATCATTTGGATGAACTGACACTACTAAATTTATAGTGTATGATCCACAAGATGGTTGTGCCTGACCCCACACCACTCCACTATTAGGATCTGACGGATCAATTTGGACTCTGCTTTATTTATATATTTTTATCCTTTCTGGGACTACATGAACTTATTATCTTTATTTTCATCAATTTTGGAATCACCCAATCACTTACTCACAATTGTTATTTTATGTTATTCTGTTTTTTATTATTGATTTTTCCTTTATATATCAATATTTATCTATTTTAATTGTGTTTCACCAGTCACAGATTTACACCATTATATATTGGTTTATTGGTTTATTGTTTTATGCATACTATCTTATGCACATTGATTATTACCAGAATCCATTCAGATCTTTTTGCACTTGACACTTTAAATATTTGGCATATCATCTGCGATATTTACTATTAGTCACTTATACGTGCATTTATCATTTTATTAATCTTATTTATTTATTGATTGATTTACTTATTTTAGACTATCTGAAGTACTCCAAGTAGCGCGAGGGACACATATTTATGCATTACTATTCCCACCATCATGCTCTATGTATGTGCCCTATTTAAATATGTTCCATACTTTATTTTGTATTGTTGTTCCGTACAGAGAGTTGCAACAAAACTATGTCTCTGTACTCACATGCATGTTGCCTTCAATTTAAAACGTATGCACCACAAATAAATACCCTATATAGTACACCCCTTACTACACTCTATTGGCACTGGCTGTGATCACCCAGGTATGCTGCCCGGCGCGGGTAAGACAGTGCGCATGCGCCAAATTCTATAGCGCATGCGCCGTCTTTTGTTCCTACCAGGCATCTTCCGTCCACATGCCTCCCTGTTTGCGCTCCAGCTTGTAGCGCGAACGGACTGGCGGAACTCCCTATCCGCGTCGGTGACGTCACGACGCTGTACGCGACCCCTCCCACTCTGGGCGTGCCCGCGCCCAGCGCCGTTTCGTCAGAGGTCCTATGGGGAATACACGCAGCGTGATTGGCTGCTTCCCTTTACCTCCTAGCCAATTCTAACTCAGCTATTCTGACGCACCTTCAATGATGCGCGCACACACACAGCTGATAGTAATTACTTTACTACATTTAAACTGCCCGCCATGGAGGGCTCACACATGCTGTCTACTCATTGGCGTTTATTGACAACCCTCCCCAGACATCTTGAGATTCAGGTAACACACTCTTATACCATTCTCTTTATTTCTATGGCCGTTCATGCCATGCTACCATTTACTTACCAATTTTTACCTCTTATTCTATTTTAGTCTCACATACTGCTTGGCTACACGTCTACAAGACACGGGCTTATAGCCTGTCCCTTGTCTAGGACCTTGCAACTGCCTGAACTCCTCACAGCCTGTCGCCCAGCTATATGGCAACGCTTACTTTGTTTTTACTCCGCACAGAGACTACCCCAGTGCATATACCAACTCTTTGAGCCCATACCTTGGCCTCTTACCCTTTTTTTGGCACTCTCCCAACAAAACTGCATGTGAGTACCATACCCACAATATTGCTGTACTATACTGCTCTATATGGCAAAAAAACAAACAGTATTGTTGTAACCTTATGCACTAATCTTGATTTATTCACATATTATAGATGTGAAAGAAAAGGATATTAAACTGCCTTGAAAAAGGACTAAAGTCCGAAACATGTTGGCGTTTCTCCTGAAAATATACACATAATGCAAGTTTTTCTTGTCTCAACATTATATGTTCATGCTGTGACATGTGTGTAAAAACCTATATGCTATTTTTTATGTCTTGATACCTGAACATTTTGTATTCTATATCATATGCATTGATATGTGTCTCTAAAAATAAATTCACACATTCTTTGAATTGCATATACCTCACCAGTGTCTATCTCTACTTCAAGCATCCCCTAGGGGTATTTGGCTGTGTATATGCACTGTATGAGTGTTCCTGCACTCTCCTAGCTAACGTTCTTTTTGTTTGGCCAAGGACATATATCCTTTTTCATTAAAAAAAGAGAACTTTCTATTTATTCCTCAAATTTATTACTTTTTTTTATATATACTGTACAGTGCTGTGAAAAAAGTATTTGCCCCCTTCCTGATTTTGTATATTTTTGCATATTTGTCACCCTTAATTATGATTCAGATCATCAAACAAAATGTTAATATTACACAAAGATAGCCCGAGTAAATACAAAATGCAGTTTTTAAATGATGATTTTATTTATTAAGGGAAAAAAGCACTGGCCCTATGTGAAAAAGTAATTGCACCCTAAACCCCCTGCTGCATAACCCAAGTGCACTTGAGCTTGAGGTCAGGAACTGCTGGCCGGACATTACCCTTCTGGATTTTCTGGTAGAGTGCAGAATTCATGGTTTCATCAATTATGGTAAGTCGGCCAGCCCCAGCCCACCCACGTGTGTCATTAGCGAATCAACATTCTCTATTGTCTTCCTGCTTCTCCACCCGGCCAATCAGAACAGGAAGCAGTTCTTAAGAGGAGAAAGGCTCTGGTGGCAGCGGCAGGCTTCTGCGGGCTTCGGCGGGGTTGCAGGCTCCGGCAGCAGCGAGCTTCTATGGACGGCGGGTGGGCTCCTATGTCTTCTGTGCGGCTCCTCCCTTCTTCTCCTAGGCGTTTTTGGCTGATAGGACAGGTGATCCTATTGGACACCGGGAAGAGATGTGGTAAGTGCGGACCTAGCAGGGGGAGCCGGGTTTGTTTGCCACCCCCCAAAAAATGGAGCACCAGCCGCCACTGTTTATGACCTCCTGGATGAGTCGTGCTCTTGGAGAAATTTTGGTAGACCGGCCACTCCTGGGAAGATTCACCACTGTTTATTCTTTGTACAGTTTCTCCTCAATTGCTGTCCTTTTGGTATACTCATCAACCAACTTTTGTGATGACAACTCTGTCGATCGATATATAGCTGTTTCTATCTCTTGCCTTGAAATAGGCAAATGTTTTTATCCTATCTTTCTCCACCAGTATTTCTACTCCATAAAAAAAATTATCTTTACCGGGTTTATTTCCCAAGAAAGGACACTATTTTTCTGGTTGCTGTTCAGCTATCTCTTTTAGGCCCCTTTCACACTGGGGCGGCCTGTACAGCGCCTGAAAAAATCCGGCCCCATTCACTGCAGTGTGAAAGCCGGGGGGCTTTCACACTGGAGCAGTGCGCTAGCAGGACGGTCAAAAAAGTCCCGCTAGCAGCATCTTTGGAGCGGTATAGGAGCCGCGTATTCACCGCTCCAATACCGCTCCTACTCATTGATTTCAATGGGACACCGCAGTAATACCCTTTTTCGGCCGCTAGCGGTGGTTAAAACTGCACCGCTATCGGCCTGAATACCGCGGCTAAAACGACGGTAAAGCAGCGCTAAATATATCGCTGCTTTACCGTCGCCGCCGCTCCCGCCCCAGTGTGAAAGGGGCCTTACAATCTATCATAATATCGTTTAGAAAACAACAATTATTTTTTTTGCCCTCTTGGGATACACTACTTTTTCCTTCCATTGGACCATAAACAGGTTTGCGACACTTTGCGCAAATTTGTCTCTCATCTGTGGTTTGAGTAAAACATGTTCCTTTGTACCAGAAATAGTCGTGTCCCAAGCAACATTCTAGACACTCTCTGATGTACTTCTTTTGTTTTCTATCTCATGTGGTATTCTAGTCCAAAGCCCATTTAGCTGGGTCTAAGCCGCCATCACCATGATTAATGATGGTGTACAGGGATCCCACATCCGCTGCTGCTACTATCAGATCTTCTGTATCTTCTCTTTGTTCCAAGAACTGTAAAATGTGTTTTGTGTCTTTTACGAAGGCTCACGTTTTTTGTACTTGTGGCTGCAGGAACACATCTATGTATTCTCCTAATCTTTCCTTTACTGATTCTACACCATTTCACCGTCCTCGAGGTCGCTGTTTATCCTTACGTATTTTTGGAATTCTATAAATAATTGGCACTCTGCAAGTGTTACGGACCAGATATCTCTATTCTTTTTCTGTTTAAAATATCTTTCTTTTTTTCTTAAAGTGTCACTAAACCCACGTTGTAAAAAACAATAGATGGTGTATTCCATACTCACTCAGTCACTATGGGATTCATTTTCTGTATTCTGCAAAAAAACCTGGTTGATCCCGCTGCTCTCTATCATCCCCCTTCTGTCCATTTCCCCAATTCAGCTAGAGATTTTGGAGCCGTGTCGGCAGCTCTGCACATGCTCAGTTCTCAGTGATTTTCTATGCTCAGCACTTCCTCCCTATGACATCTGAGCAGCCCATGTGACTATAGAGTCACACATGTGGGCGTATACACAGTCCTAAATGACAGCCCACTTCCTCCCTCCTCCTCTACGCATTAGACATGTGCACAACAAAAAAATTCATTTATTTTCGTTTCGTTTTTTTAGTTTCCGTTGATTCGGAACGATTCGTAAATTCGTCGTCGGTGTTCGTATTCATAACGATTCGTACATTCGTAAGAGTTATTTTTCGTTGATTCGTTTTTTCGTTAGTTTAATTTTCGTTTATTCGAAATTCGGACGCATTCGTATTTATTCGTACATTCGTAACATTCGTAGATTCGTAATCGGAGCATAATTCATAATTTTATGTAATGTGTATGCTATTATTACATTTTAAGAGACACAGAAAATTACGAATCGAAAAAAAAAGTTACGAATGTACGAATTTTTTCGTTCAATCCATTCGAAGCACGTTAAGCAGCGCCATTGTAAGAGACACGGAAAATTACGAATCGAAAAAAAAAAAGTTACGAATGTACGAATTTTTTCGTTCAATCCATTTGAGGCACGTTAAGCAGCACCATTGTAAGGGACACGGAAAATTACCAATTTAACAACAAAAAAAAAAAGTTACGAATGTACGAATTTTTTCGTTCATTTTCGTTGTTCCTGTTTTAGTTTTTTCGGATTTTCTTCATTCGTACATTCGTTGTTTCTAATTAGTTTTTTTCGGATTTTCGTTGTTTTTCGGATTCGATCGATTCAAACGATACGTTAATCGGATTTGTTCGATTTGAACGATTCGTTATTCGGTAAAATTTTTAGCGAATCATTCGTTCATTCGTACGAAAACGAACGAACGAAAATAACGAAAAAAAACGAAAAGAATTGCACATGTCTACTACGCATACTAACCAGCTAAACACAATGGGGGGGCGTGATATTACATGTAGATTGATGGAGGCTTCACCTCCCTCTTATTCTGAGACACAGGCTGGAGGGGCGTGGCACAGCCTGTGACTGGCAAAAGTCCACCCACCCCATGTTATTGTCAAAAAAAAATTAAAGATGTCATTTCAAATATATATTTGTATGATGATTTAAAACAGTTTATTGCTATTAATTATACATTTTACACAGTATTCCAAAGGCTGTTTTTTTTTTTGAACATGTGACCAGCAGCAGAGGACTAGAAGCTCCTCCTGCTTATGTTTCCCTGCAGACAGGCTAGGAGAGAGCTGGGTCATGTGACAGCTGGATATCCATTAGGAAAAAGAGATGAATGCAGAGTTCACACGATCGGACATTCCGACAACAAAATCCATGTTTTTTTTTTCCGACGGATGTTGGCTCAAACTTGTCTTGCATACACACGGTCGCGCAAAGTTGGTCGGAAATTCCGAACGCCAAGAACGTGGTGACGCGTACGACGAGCCGAGAAAATGAAGTTCAATAGCCAGTGCGGCTCGTCTGCTTGATTACGAGCATGCGTGGCACTTTGTGCGGCGGAATTGTGTCCACACGATCGGAATTTACGACAATGCATTTTGTTTTTGGAAAATTAGAGATCCAGATCTCAAATTTTGAGTCGGAAATTCCGATGGAAAAAGTCCGATGGAGCCTACACACGGTCGGAATTTCAGACAACAAGCTCCGATCGCATATTTGCCGTCGGAAAGTCCGACCGTGTGTACAGGGCATAAGATGTTTTTTTTTTTTATTAAAATAATTACAGAGCCGTCATCCCAATACAGAAAAGAAGGAAGAATGTACATTACACAGCGAGTGTTTAGTATCATTTTAACAACTTTCTCAAATTCCTTGTTGCTCTGAGGTTGGTTCCCAATTTCCTGTATGTACTTTCATCATTCACTAATCCATCCATTTCCTTCTTATCAGGGGTGGCCTGTCCATTGTGGGCGCACGGACGCCGCCCCACCCCATCCACGCCCCGCCACCCTCCCTATTCATGCGCCCGACCCCTTACAGGACAACGGTGCATTAATTCCTATGGTGGGGATGGGCGGGGTTGTTGTTTAAAGCACTGGTTAGAGCCAGAGGCTCTAATAGGCTTCAAAATAGGGTGGGCTTGTGGTGCAGAGCATTGCGATCTGGAGCCCACCCAGGTGTGTTTCAACAGAAAATGAATATTCGCTGTTGCAACACTGATCCTCCTCCCAGCCAATCAGGAAGCGGGTCTGATACCCATCACCCATGATAGGCAGATAGGACAGGCAATCCTATCGGACGCCTAGGAGAAGAAGGGAGGAGCCGCACAGAAGACACCGGAGCCCACCCGCCATCCATAGTAGCTCGCTCCTGCCGGAGCCTGCAACCCGCCGAAGCTCGCTGAAGCCCAGTCGATGCCACTGGAGTCCACTGCCCACAGAAGCCCATCGCTGCCATCAGAGCCGGCTGCTGTCACTGGAGCCCGCCGCTGCCACCGGAGCCCTCTACCCACTGAAGCCTGTCACTGCCACTGAAGCCGGCCGCTGCTACCGTAGCCCGTCACTGCCACCAGAGCCCACTGCTGTCACTGGAGCCTGCTGCTGCCACCAGAGCCCACCGCTACCACCAGAGCCCACTACCCACCGGAGCCCACTACCCACCAAAGCCCGTTGCTGCCACCGAAGCCCGCTGCTGTCACTGGAGCCTGCCGCTACCACCAGAGCCCACCGCTACCACCGGAGCCCGCTACCAACGAAGCCTGTCACTGCCACTGAAGCCCGTCGCTGCCACCAGAGCCTGCAGCCCGAACCCGGGACCTGCTTGGGTAAGTGGGGGGGGGGGGTGCTGACTGACCAACAGGGGGGTTGTTTGCTGCCCCCTCCCCCCCAAAAAAACAAAAAAAAAAACGGCTGCTACTGCTTCTTATAGTCTTCTCTGGAGAGTACAACATTTCCTCCACCTTTATCAGCTGGCTTCACAACTACATTATTTCTTTTTTCAATCTCCTGTATGTCTTTTCTTATATATTCTTGGTCATTATATTTCTTTTAATTTCAATTTATCCAGATCTTGGAGATACAGTTTGTTTTTCAAACAAAACCGAATCTAACATAAAAAAAAAAAATTAAATGCATCATTTATGTGAAATTTATGCTCCTCGAAAAGCCCAAAGGTGCTTCTTGGATTTTGGGCCTCTCTATGTGACTAGGCTGTGAAAACATCTTACATATGAGGTCCCCCCCCCCCCCCATACTCAGGAGAAGGAGCAGAATGTGTTTTGGGGTGTGTAGCGCCGACACTTTTCTAAAGTGTGCGCTATTCTGTATATTTAGTTTTTCCAGAACTGTAACGGAGTTCTGGGGGTTAATTGATTAGGTCATTTACTTTGGCATCAGTCTGGTTGGGCTGTACTGAAGTTCCGCCTGGTGATAGGTGCAGTGAGGCGCCTGTGACAGGCTGAGAACCAGGCCTGGTTGGACATGTTAGGTAACAATCTTTCTCGGAGCCAATCAGTGGGCGCGTCTGGCCCCGCTGTGTATTCTGGGAAGGGATATTTAAGGTGCTGAAGTCACGTGTTCAGGGTTCGGCTTGCTCTTTGATTGCTGGTTCTGGTCCGGGGCAGCCCTGTGAGGGGTCCCGGGTCCAGGAGTGTCTGCCGTCCCCGTAAGCCTGGTCACCCTGACCAGCCCCAGAGGCCTTCATAGTCTGGGGGTGGGGATCCATCCGTTCCCGAGCTTCGGAACTGGCTAGTTCGAGGCCCAGTAACTGAAGGAGGATTCGGAGGTGTCCCGGTGTCCTCTCGGTATTGGAAGGACACGGCAACTCGTACAAGTGACCAGGGGAGGACTCTTCGGAGGAGGGTCAAGAAGATGGCTGCTCGGTAAGAGCCTGGGAGCTGAGATTGTATGGACACTAAAGAATCCGCATTTCCTACGGTATCACCGAAATGGCTGGACGATACAGGTACCATAGGAAAAGTTCCTAACCCACCCTTCGGTTACAACCAAGTCTGTGGCAGAGACTGTGCTAATTTTAAATCACTTGTTGGCTGCTAGATCCACAGACAAGGGTTTATCCAACAGTGAAGTGTCCAGTTGCGAGTGGCTACTCTCTGGGCTATCTAATAAGACATTCATTTGATGTCAGCAGTTCTGAAGTGCCTGAGCTTTATCACCCGTACCCTCTATTCCCACCTAAGAGACTGTGTGATGTTTGAACAGTTTTTTGCAAATAAAAAATCCTCAAAAGGACTTTGAGTGTCAGTCTCAGCAATTACTGGGTACTAACCCTGGGAACCCCTAGACAACGAACGACGAGCTACAAGGAGAAGGTAATCGGTAAGCCCAGAAAATACATAGCCGCCCCTCAGGGGTTATGGCGCTACAGGTGTAATTGCAAGTATGCCTATGCTGTGTGTGTGAGACATAACTTGTTAAAATTAACATTTTGTGAAAAAAAATTATTAAAATTCTTAATTTTCAAAAGAATTGTGTGAGTCATTTGGGGGGTATTTGTACTGTCCTGGCATTTTAGGACCTCAAGAAATGAGATCGGCCGCCAGTACCAGGACTGATCGATTTTCATATATACTTATGTATATATGAAATATATACATAAAGTATATGGAGTAAAGTATATGGAGGCTGGGGGAAAAGAGAGCCACTGGAGGCTGGGGGAGAGAGAAACACTGGAGGCTGGGGGAGAGAGAGACACTAGAGGCTGGGGGGAGCGAGAGAGACGCTGGAGGCTGGGGGAGAGAGACACTGGAGACTGGGGGGAGAGAGAGACGCTGGAGGCTGGGGGGGAGAGAGAGAGAGACGCTGGAGGCTGGGGGAGAGAGAGGGAGCTACTAGAGGCTGGGGGGAGAGAGAGAGACGCTGGAGACTGGGGGAGAGAGAGGGAGCCACTAGAGGCTAGGGGGAGAGAGAGAGAGGCGCTGGAGGCTGGGGGGAGAGAGAGAGACGCTGGATGCTGGGGGATAGGGAGCCACAGGAGGCTGTGGGCGGAGAGAGAGAGAGCCACTGGAGGCTGGGGGAGAGAGAGTCACTGGAGGCTAGGGGAGAGAGAGACACTGGAGGCTGGGGGGGAGAGCCACTGGAGGCTGGGGGAGAGAGCCACTGGAGACTGCGGGGCGAGAGAGACACCGGAGGCTGGGGGGAGGGAGAGACGCTGGAGGCTGGGGGAGAGAGAGACGCTGGAGGCTGGGGGGGAGAGAGACGCTGGAGGCTGGGGGAGAGAGAGGGAGCCACTACAGGCTGGGGGGAGAGAGAGAGACGCTGGAGGCTGGGGGAGAGAGAGAGACGCTGGAGGCTGGGGGAGAGAGAGGGAGGCCACTAGAGGCTGGGGGGAGAGATAGAGAGTGGGGGAGAGAGAGTGAGGTGCTGGAGGCTGGGGGAGAGAGAGAGAGAGACGCTGGATGCTGGGGGTAGAGAGCCACAGGAGGCTGTGGGCAGAGAGACGCTGGGAGGAGAGAGAGCCACTGGAGGCTGGGGGAGAGAGAGTCACTGGAGGCTAGGGGAGAGAGAGACACTGGGGGCTGGGGGGGAGAGCCACTGGAGGCTGGGGGAGAGAGCCACTGGAGACTGGGGGGCGAGAGAGACACCGGAGGCTGGGGGGATAGAGAGACGCTGGAGGCTGGGGGGGAGAGAGACGCTGGAGGCTGGGGGAGAGAGAGAGACACTAGAGGCTGGGGGAGAGAGAGAGACGCTGGAGGCTGGGCGAGAGAGAGACGCTGGAGGCTGGGGAAGAGAGAGACACTGGAGGCTGGGGGAGAGAGCGAGACACTGGAGGCTGGGGGAGAGAGAGGGAGCCACTAGAGGCTGGGGGGAGAGAGAAAGAGACGCTGGAGGCTTGGGGGAGAGAGAGCCACTGGAGGCTGGGGGAGAGAGAGATACATTGAAGCTGGGGGGAGAGAGAGCCACTGGAGGCTGGGGGGAGAGAGAGACGCTGGAGACTGGGGGAGAGAGAGACGCTGGAGACTAGGGGAGAGAGAGAGAGACGCTGGAGGCTGGGGAGAGGAAGCCACCTTTGGAGAGACTGGAGAAACCGGAGACGTGGCCGCTGGTGCCCACACTCAGATTGGGAGAGCTGAATTGTTGCTGCTGAAAACTGCTATGCGGGGAGGGTTGGACAGCCTGGGGGCTCCACCATGGGAGTGTATGTGTGTGCTCTCTGGAACCCATTTCGGAAGAACTTTGTAATAAAGAGAGAGAGAGAGACACTAGAGGCTGGGGGGAGCGAGAGAGACGCTGGAGGCTGGGGGGAGAGAGACACTGGAGACTGGGGGAGAGAGAGACGCTGGAGGCTGGGGGGAGAGAGAGACGCTGGAGGCTGGGGGAGAGAGAGGGAGCTACTAGAGGCTGGGGGTAGAGAGAGAGACGCTGGAGACTGGGGGAGAGAGAGGGAGCCACTAGAGGCTAGGGGGAGAGAGAGAGAGGCGCTGGAGGCTGGGGGGAGAGAGAGAGACGCTGGATGCTGGGGGATAGGGAGCCACAGGAGGCTGTGGGCGGAGAGAGAGAGAGCCACTGGAGGCTGGGGGAGAGAGAATCACTGGAGGCTAGGGGAGAGAGAGACACTGGAGGCTGGGGGGGAGAGCCACTGGAGGCTGGAGGAGAGAGCCACTGGAGACTGCGGGGCGAGAGAGACACCGGAGGCTGGGGGGGGGGAGAGAGGCTGGGCGAGAGAGAGACGCTGGAGGCTGGGGAAGAGAGAGACACTGGAGGCTGGGGGAGAGAGAGAGACACTGGAGGCTGGGGGAGAGAGAGGGAGCCACTAGAGGCTGGGGGGAGAGAGAAAGAGACGCTGGAGGCTTGGGGGAGAGAGAGCCACTGGAGGCTGGGGGAGAGAGACATACATTGAAGCTGGGGGAGAGAGAGCCACTGGAGGCTGGGGGGAGAGAGAGACGCTGGAGACTGGGGGAGAGAGAGACGCTGGAGACTAGGGGAGAGAGAGAGAGACGCTGGAGGCTGGGGAGAGGAAGCCACCTTTGGAGAGACTGGAGAAACCGGAGACGTGGCCGCTGGTGCCCACACTCAGATTGGGAGAGCTGAATTGTTGCTGCTGAAAACTGCTATGCGGGGAGGGTTGGACAGCCTGGGGGCTCCACCATGGGAGTGTATGTGTGTGCTCTCTGGAACCCATTTCGGAAGAACTTTGTAATAAAGAGTTTATTACTTAAAAGTTACTATGTTTAACCATTCAGATATATGGGTATCAGACAATAATTTCAGGCAACTCAAGGTTATAATAATAAAAGGAATTTTCTTCACTTGATTTAACCACTTGCTTACCGGGCACTCTCACCCCTTCCTGCCCAGGCCAATTTTCGGCTTTCAGCGCTGTCACACTTTGAATGAAAATTGCGCGGTCATGTAACACTGTAATCGTATGACATTTTTATCATTTTCTTCCCCCACATATAGAGCTTTCTTTTTGTGGTATTTAATCATTACTGGGTTTTTTATTTTTTGCAAAAAAAAAAAAAAAGAAAGACCTAAATTTTGAAAAACGAAAATTTTCATAGTTTTTTTATAAAATTTTGAAAACAGGTAATTTTTCTCCTTCATTGATGGGCACTGTTAGGCTGTACTGATGGGCACTGATAAGGTGGCACTGAGAGGTGGCACTGGTGGGCATTGATGAGGCGTCACTGATGTGCACTGATGGATGGCACTGAAGGGCACTGATGAGGCGGATCGGATGGCACTGATGGGCACTGATGAGGCGGCACAGATGGCACTGATGGGTACTGATGGGCGACACTTCATCCCCTGATGAAGTCACGTGACCGTGACGAACACGCGTCGGGACACAGCCGATACCGGAAGTGAAGAACGAGCCCGCTGCTCGTTTTTTACATGCTTCTTACAACTATCTTAAATGTGAGTAATGTCTTTATTTATGTATCTTAATAAACGGTTTTAAAAACGATACCGCACTATTGAGCACCCCTTCTGCCCCACTTGCGAGGTACACCACTGATACCAGGCCTTAAAGGGGACGCATTTTAGGAGACGCACACTAGGAGAACGCACAACCACTACCTTGGACCCAGAGGGAACCCACCTAGGGGACGCCATCCAGGGGAATCCAGAGGCACACAGGAATTGTATATCCAAAGGCTGTAACCTTACAGCAGTAAGGTAAGTGGACATCTTTACCATACAGAGGAACAGAAGTCACCCACTGCCCATTTGCACAGCACCCTGGAGACTGACTACTAGTGACCACCAGCACCACTGTCACAACCAACCCACACTATAGTCCCTATAGATATAGGGATTTCTTCACGGACTCACCACTTTTATTTTTTGACACCAATTATAATTTTAAAATCTATTGGCTGTCCACCATATTGTTTTTTCACATTGAAATACTTGCAATATATATGTATATATATATCTCTTTTATTGAACAAAAACGCATTCTCCTGCGTCTTTGAAGATCTGCATTAGCAGGAATTATTTTGTTCTTATGCGGTTTTATATGCCTTTTTATTTTCACTTTCAAGCAACTATATTTTATTGATTCATTTATCTTTTATTTTATGCACCACGGCACCTGTAAAGTATTTATTTACGAAGATTGTTTACTCTAGCCTCTTATGCACAGGTTGCACTTTATTCACGCACAAGGCTTCATTATTTTATATATTCTGTTAAGAAGTGTATGTCAATATAATTTATTGCACCAAGCACTTTACACATTATTGATTGAAATCCTTTTGTACAGCGCAACACTACCCTTACTATATATTCTACTTGGAGTTTGACATCTCTCTCAGTGTTTTGCTGCAGTACTAGACCATCTCTCTATACATCAGGCAGGGGTACCTACCGTATAACCACTGAAGGGCACTGATAGGCAGTGATGTAAGTAACTGAGTTAAAATAAACTGAGTTACCTAACGCAGTTACTTTAGAGGGTAACGAGTAATCTAACTGATTACTTTTCCCCTCATGGTAACTCAGTTCCCATTACTTTGGCTTAGTTACCCCAATTACATCTACCACCACTAGATGGCAGTAGTGTAATTCCGGTGTCCTGCCGAAAAAGTTCCCCCGCCGGATAGAGCAGCCCCTTGGTTACGCGATATATAACAATAATAATAAATGCGCCCCTTGGTTACAGTAATACTAGACCCGCCCCTTAGTTACACGTATAGAATATTTAAAAAAAAAAGTCAGTTACTTTGCTGCGTAACTAATTACTTTTCCAATGTAGTAACTGAGTTACTAACGCAATTACTTTTTGGGAGAAGTAATTTGTAACTTAACTAATTACTTTTTTTAAAGTAAGATGACCAACACTGCTGATAGGTGGCACTGAAGGGCACTGATAGGTGGCACTGATGGGCAGCACTGATGACGAGGCACTGATGGGCATTGATTGGCAGCATTGGTGGGCATTGATAGGGGGCACTGGTGGGCACTGGCAGGCCCTGCATACCAGCAGTGCCTCTCTGACAGAAGCTGGTGATCAGCTTTTTTTCCACTCAGCTGTTAGAAGAAAGTATTTTTTTATTTTATTTTATCTTTTACTTTCTCTTTATATTTGATATCGAGCTTTCTTTTGGTGGTATTTAATCACCGCTGGGTTTTTTATTTTTTGCGCTATACATCAAAAAAGACTGAAAATTCAGTAAAAAAAAAAAAAAATTCTTTGTTTCTATTAAAATTTTTGCAGAATATTGGCGAGTATTGCACAGTGTTGCAGAGTATTGCAGAGTATTGGCAGAGTATTGCACAGCATTGGCAGAGTATTGCAGAGTATTGGCAGAGTATTGCACAGCATTGGCAGAGTATTGCACAGTGTTGCCCGGCGGTCACGGATGTTCCCGAGTGCGCGCCGAATGCGGGAGCAAGATTCTGGGAGGACGTCCCACGGACGTCCACCGAGAATAAGCCGACTGCGCTGTAGCCGTCTTTCGGCTATGGCCCGGTCGGCAAGTGGTTAAGGGGGGCATGGCAAGGGGGTGTGTCCTATGCCAACATACTTTTGCTAATAGGTGTCCCTCCTTCCCATGTCAAACAGTTGGAAGGTATGCTACTTGTAGCACCAGGACGAGCAAATTACCATGAAAAAAGGAAGCAGGTCTATATAAATTAAGGATGAGCCGAACACATGCGAACAGGCAAAAAATTTGGACGAACACCGTTAAAGTCTATGGGACACAAACATGAAAAATCAAAAGTGCTAATTTTAAAGGCTTATATGGAAGTCATTGTCATAAAAAGTGTTTGGGGTCCTGCCCCAGGGGACATGTATCAATGCACGTCACGTGGCGTCAGAGGAGGCGGGGTCACCTGCTTACGCCACCGAGTGGCCCCACCCTCAGCTATATAACAGCTGTCACCGAGAAGGGAGCCTCCCAAACAGGCAGGGCTGTTGCAGCTTTTTTTTTTTTTCGGCTCGTCGGGTGGCGTGATAGAAGATGAATGGACATCGCGGGACATTTTTATTTTTTGATATTTTAACCACTTGCCGTCCGGCTCATACCGATATACGTCGGCAGAATGGCATGGAGAGGCATATTAACGTACCTGTACGTCGCCTATAAGATGCAGCATTGTGGACGCGCGTGCCGCGAGCTCCGTGAGTGTGATCGCAGATACCTGTGACCATCTCACGGAGAGGGAGAACGGGGAAATGCTGATGTAAGCAAGCAACTCCCCATTCTTCCTAGTGACAGTGTCACTGATCACAGCTCCCTGTGACACACGTAGCCCATCCCCACCCCCCCACAGTTAGAACACACCCCCACATAACCCCTTCAGCGCCCCTCCTGGTTAACCCCTTCACTGCCAGTCACATTTACACAGTAAACAATGAATTATTATAGCATTTTTAATAGCACTGATCTCTGTATAAATGTGAATGGTCCCAAAATAGCGCCAAAAGTGTCCGATGTGTCCGCCATAACCTTGCAGTCACACAATAAAAATCGCTGATCGCCGCCAAAAAAAATGATTAATAAAAATGCCATAAAACTATCCCCTATGTTGTAGACGCTATAACTTTTGCACAAACCAATCAAAAAACGCTTATTGCGTATCGGCCTAAACTGCGGGGAAAAAAAATGTTTTTTAATATATTTTTTTGGGGGATATTTATTATAGCAAAAAGTAAAAAATATGGCTTTTTTTTTTTCAAAATTGTCGCTCTTTTTTGTTTATAGCGCAAAAAATTAAAAACGCCGAGGCGATCAAACACCACCAAAAGAAAGCTCCATTTCTGGGAAAAAAAGGACAGCAATTTTGTTTGGGAGCCACGTCGCGCGACCGCGCAATTGTCAGTTAAATCGACGCAGTGCCGAATCGCGAAAAGTGCTCTGGTGTTTGGCCAGCCAAATGGTCCGGGGCTGAAGTGGTTAATAAAGGACTTGTCCCAAAGTGTCTCTTGCCTTTTTTACAATTTTTGACACTTTTTTTTTGTGAAATGGTAGGGGTACAATGTACTCCGTTACCAATTCACATAGGGGGAGGGGCCGGGATCTTGGGGTCCCCTTGTTAAAGGGGGCTTCCGAATTCCGATAAGCCCTCCGCCCGCAGACCCCCCACAACCACGGGCAAGGGTTGTGGGGATGAGGCTCTTGTCCTCATCAACATGGGGACAAGGTGCTTTGGGGGGCTACTCCAAAGCACCCTCCCCATGTTGAGGGCATGTGGCCTGGTACAGTTCAGGAGGGGGGGGCACTCTCTCGTCCCCCCTCTTTTCCTGCAGCCTTCCAGGTTGCATGCTCGGATAAGGGTCTGGTGTGGATTTTGGGGGGGACCCCTACGCCATTTCTTTTTAAATTTGACGCAGGGTTCCCTTTAATTTCCATACCGGACCTGAAGGGCCTGGTATGGATTTTGGGGGGACCCCCACGCAATTTTATTTAAGTTTTAGAAATGTCATTTTGTGCAGGGACTGTTCTAAACACAGGTAACATGCGCCACTTTACAGGCATACTATAGACACCCCCCAGGTACGATATTTAAAGGAATATTTCATTTTTATTGTTTCACTTTAACTACCTGAGATCCGCGCTATAGCCAAATGACGGCTACAGCGCGGATCTATTGTGCCGGGACGACGTCTATTGACGTCGTCCCGGCCACGAGCTGCCTGCGCGCCCCCTGAAGGGCGCGCACGGCGCGCTCTCTGATCAGCGAGTCTGTGAGACTCGCTGGATCACAGATCCGAGTAAGGGGTCGATCCCGACCCCTTACCACGTGATCAGCTGTCAGCCAATGACAGCTGATCATGTGATAATAACAGAGCCGGT
This sequence comes from Lithobates sylvaticus, assembly GCA_028564925.1. NCBI lineage: Eukaryota > Metazoa > Chordata > Amphibia > Anura > Ranidae > Lithobates > Lithobates sylvaticus. Next base: position 7,385,105 of record CM053028.1, on the reverse strand, counting down.
AATCGGCTTTTTTTCCTGACAGCGCTGACAGCGCGAGGAGAAAAAAAAAAAACGATCACCGGCGGCAGTGAGAGGGACATCAGTCCCTCTCACTGCAATGTGCCCAATCCATTGTGCCCACCTTTGCCCCATTAAAGTGCCGCCTACCTGTGCCCACACTGCCATCTCTCAGTGCCCACAGTGCCATCTCTCAGTGCCCACAGTGCCAGTGCTGCACATCAGTGTCACCTGCCAGTGCTCATCTGTGTCACCTACCAGTGCTCATCTGTGTCACCTACCAGTGCCCATCAGTGCCCATCAGTGCCCATCAGTGCCACCCATCAGTGCCACCCATCAGTGCCCATCAGTGTCATCCATCAGTGCCCATGGGTGCCACCCATCCGTGCTACCCATCCGTGCCACCCATCCGTGCCACCCATCCGTGCCCATCAGTGCCATCTTTGCTGTCCCCATCAGTACCCACTTATCTGTCCCCACCATTGCAGCCTATCAGTGCCCACCAGTGCAGCCTATAAGTGCCCACCTGTGCCGCCTCATCAGCGCATATCAATGAAGCAGAAAAATTACCTGTTTGCAAAATTTTATAACAAACTATTAAATATGATTTTTTTTTTTTTAATTTTCCATCTTTTTTTGTTTGTTTAGCAAAAAATAAAAACCCATCTGTGATTAAATACCACCAAAAGAAAGCTCTATTTGTGGGAAAAAAATGATAAAAATGTCATTTGGGTACAGTGTTGTATGACCGCGCAATTGTCATTCAAAGTGCGTCAGCGCCAAAAGCTGAAAATTGGTCTGGTCACGAGGGGGGTTTAAGTGCAAAGTAATCAGGTGGTTAAGCATTAAAAAAAATCACTGCTCCCGAAAAAACGTCCGTTTTTTAAAAAAAAAAAAATTGTCCATTGATACATGTCCCCTGGGGCAGGACCCGGGTCCCCAAACACTTTTTATGGCAATAACAACTTGCATATAGGCCTTTAAAATTAGCACTTTTGATTTTTCATGTTCGTGTCCCATAGACTTTAACGGTGTTCCGGCGGCTTTCGAATTTGGCGCGAACACCGCATAATGTTCGTTGTTCGCCGAACTTCCAAACAACCAAAGTTCGGCCTAAACTTATGCCCGGGCCGAACCATTCGCCCCATCCATAATAGAAATGTGAGTCTACCTCATTGTTGTATCATGTATCTAATATAAAGAAAAATATAAAGAAAACTCTGTGACTTGTAAAGATAAAATATTAACATTTATTATAGTAGAATCAAATGTATTATTTTATTTTATTTTATCTTTATTCAGAGTTTCTTTATATAAAGGCGCATCTCATAAAATTCAAATATCATCCAAAAGTTAATTTATTTCAGTAATTTTATTAAATAAGTGAAACTCATATATTTTATATAGATGCGTTACATACAGAGTGATATATTTCAGCCTTTCTTTCTTTTGACGATTATGGATCGCCTTACAGCCAGTGACAACTAGACACGTGCAATTCTTTTCGCTCCGAATTAGTTTTTCGCCCCCAAAAGGCGACAAATAAATCGAAAACATTAAAATTAACGAAAACCCCTTTAAACATATTTTTTCCAAAATTTGCAAATCCCAAAATTAGAAAATCCGAAAATTAGAAAAATTCAAAAGAAAGAAAATCCGAAAGTAAGATAGAAAATCTGAAAGATTGAAAGCCCGAAAATCTGAATTATTTTCTATTCTATTCGGTTTTATTTTATTCTTTTAGTTTTTCTTCTATTCTATTCATTTATTTTTTATTCTCTTCTATTTTTTTTTTTATATTCTATAATATTCTAATATATTCTATGAAGCAGCTTACGTAGGAATCATCATCTTATTTTACTTTTATACCTTACTGTTGTAGCCCTACCCTCCCGAAAGGGCCGCTGGATTTGTTGGGTCTTTCCCCCACACAGCCAGGCAACAGGAATTTTCTCACTATTTTCAGATGCTCAATAAAACAGTCTAGGGAATTTGGTTTCGTTTATTTAAAGGGATGAACTTGGATAGGGATGCATGGGATGCCCAGAAATGAAGAACTTCAAAATGAACAGATGAGGACCTGCTAATGTCTCACTGGCTGCTTTGAATTGACTGAGAGCAGGAGGGTGCTGGGAAATTACACCAGGCATCTAAAATCCCTGTGTGCAGGAAACCTTTGAACCCCCTCGCACCCTTATATCCGCACATATGATCACAACCACATCGGGTGCACGCGCATATGGATACTACAGTTGTGCCATATTTATTAGGTATTGATGCACACATCAATGGACAGCATCCCCTGAGGAAGCCCAGATTGTGGGCGAAACATGTTGGGAACTTCATCTAACTTGCTGTATCCATAAGGGATGTACTTTATGTACTCGTTGTACAAATGTTTTTTTTAACAAATTGTCTTTTCAATCCCTGTTGAAAAAAAATATTTTAATTATATCTTCTTGGATCAACTAATCAGTCATTTGCACCTTAAATGTCCCACCAACTGTCCTATACCTATTTAATTTAGGGGTGTGGTGCTAATTTTAGTGGCTTGTCTTTGGTTTAGAATTGACCGTTATTACAGATGATGTAGAATCTTTTTTCAGCTGTCTTTTTGAAAGTTGCCACAAGATGGCGCTCCAACATAGCAAATGAGCGGCTCACACTCTCCAGTATTGTCATTCGTGGAATATCAATTAGAAGATCAATAATGTGATCAGATGTGTAATGACCGCTCTGGTCTGGTAAAGTTATAATGAAGACGTGTTTAACCCCTTAATGACAAAGGTTCAAGCAAATCTTTTATTTTTTGTTTTGCTTTTTTTTCACAATGAATAAAAGCAATATACATAAATATTTATTGTACGGAATATAAATGTGAACAGATAAGAGAAATCAACTTAAAATCTTTTAACTACTTGAGCTCCGGAAGGTTTTACCCCCTTTATGACCAGGCCATTTTTTGCTATTCAGCACTGTGGTACTTTAACTGGTAACTGTGCGATCATTTTTTTCACATTAATAGAGCTTTCTTTTGGTGGTATTTTTGTCACCACAGTTTTTTTTATGTTTGCTATATAAGTGGAAAAAAACAAACATATTGAAAAATATATATATATATATATATATATATATATATATATATATATATATATATATATATATATATATATATATATATATATATATTTATTATCTACTGTCTGTTATAAAACATATCCAAGAAAATCAAATGTCTTCATAAATTGAGGCCAAAGTGTATTCCGTTACATGTCTTGGGTAAATAAAAATCCCAATAAGTGTATATTTATTGGTTTGTGTGAAAGTTATAGTGTCTACAAACTATGGGATATATATTTGAAAATCGATAAATCCTGATGTACTGTATATATGGGGGGGGGGGGGGACTGTATATATGGATGGTGTATGGGGGGAGAACTGTATATATGGGGGGACTGTATATATGGGAGGACTGTATATATGGGGGGACTGTATATATGGATGGTGTATGGGGGAACTGTATATATGGGGGAGGGACTGTATAAATGGGGGGGGGGGCTGTATATATGGATACTGTATATATGGGGGGTCTTTATATATGGGGGGAACTGTATATATGGGGGGGCTGTATATATGGATGGTGTATGGGGGGGACTGTATATATGGGGGAGGACTGTATATATGGGGGGTCTTTATATATGGGGGGAACTGTATATATGGGGGGGCTGTATATATGGATGGTGTATGGGTGAACTGTATATATGGGGAGGACCGTATATATGGGAGGACTGTATATATGGGGGGACTGTATATATGGATGGTGTATGGGGGAACTGTATATATGGGGGAGGGACTGTATAAATGGGGGGGGGGGCTGTATATATGGATACTGTATATATGGGGGGTCTTTATATATGGGGGGAACTGTATATATGGGGGGGCTGTATATATGGATGGTGTATGGGGGGGGGACTGTATATATGGGGGAGGACTGTATATATGGATGGTGTATGGGGGAGGACTGTATATATGGATGGGGGGGTGTATGGGGGGGCTGTATATTTGGGGGGCTGTATATATGGGGGGGCTGTATATATGGGGGGACTGTATATATGGATGGTGTATGGGGGAGAACTGTATATATGGGGGGACTGTATGTATGGGGGGGCTGTATATATGGGGGACTGTATATATGGATGTTGTATGGGGAGAACTGTATATATGGGGGGACTGTATATATGGATGGTGTATGGGGGGAACTGTATATATGGGGGGAGAACCGTATATATGGGGGGACTGTATATATGGATGGTGTATGGGGAGGACTGTATATATGGGGGGACTGTATATATAAAGAAGAGAAGAGAGAAGAAGAGAAGAAAGAGAAGAGACAGAGGAAGAAATGAAAGACAAGAAAGAAAAAGAAAAAGAGAAAGGAAAGAGAGAAAAGAGAAGAGAAGATAGAAGAGAAAGAGAAAGAAAAAGAAAGAGAGAGAGAAGAAGAAGAAAGGAGAAAGAAGAAGAGAGCGAAGAGAGAAAGAGGCAAGAAAAGAAAAGAACGAGAGAGAAAGAGAAGAGAAAAGAAAGAGAGAGACCGAAGAAAGAGAGATGTATGGGGGGACTAGAGAGTGTGAAAATGAAAGAGAAAAAGAAGAGAGGAGAAGAGGAAGAAGAAGGAAGAAGAAAGGAAAGAAGAAGAGAAGAAGAGAGAAAAGAAAGAAAGAAAGAACCGAGACAACAAAGAGAAGAGAAGAGAAAGAGAGAGAAACAGAGAAAAGAGAAAGAAAAGAAAGAGAAAGAGAAAGAGAAGAGAGAAGTATATATGGATGGTGTATGAAGAGAAGAGAGAAGAGAAGAGAAGGGAAAGAGAGAAAGACGAAGAGAGAAGAGAGAGGATGGGGGGACCTGTATATATGGATGGTGTATGGGGGGAACTGTATATATGGGGGGATAACTGTATATATGGGGGGACTGTATATATGGGGGGAGGACTGTATATATGGATGGTGTATGGGGGGGGGGAGAACTGTATATATGGGAGGACTGTATATATGGATGGTGTATGGGGGGAGTCCTGTATATATGGGTGGTGTATGGGGGGAGAACTGTATATATGGGGGAGAACTGTATATATGGGGGGACTGTATATATGGATGGTGTATGGGGGGACTGTATATATGGGGAGAACTGTATATATGGGGGGACTGTATATATGGGGGGAGGACTGTATATATGGATGGTGTATAGGGGGGAGAACTGTATATATGGGAGGACTGTATATATGTATGTATGGGGGGAGTACTGTACATATGGGGAGGAGGCTATATATATATGGGGGGACTGTATATATGGGGGGCTGTATATATGGGGGGACTGTATATATGGATGGTGTATGGGGGAGAACTGTATATATGGGGAGGGGGCTGTATATATGGGGGGACTGTATATATGGATGGTGTATGGGGGGAACTGTATATATGGGGGAGAACTGTATATATGGGGTATACATGGGGGGACTATATATATGGATGGTGTATGGGGGGAGAACTGCATATATGGGGGAGGGCTGTATATATGGGGGGGGGGGGACTGTATATATGGATGGTGTATGGGGGGGACTGTATATATGGGGGACTGTATATATGGATGGTGTATGGGGGAACTGTATATATGGGGAGGAACGTATATATGGGAGGACTGTATATATGGGGGGACTGTATATATGGATGGTGTATGGGGGAACTGTTTATATGGGGGGGACTGTATACATGGGGGGGGGGCTGTATATATGGATACTGTATATATGGATACTGTATATATGGGGGAACTGTATATATGGGGGGCTGTATATATGGATGGTGTATGGGGGGAACTGTATATATGGGGGAGGACTGTATATATGGATGGTGTATGGGGGGGCTGTATATATGGGGGGACTGTATATATGGGGGGGGGGGCTGTATATATGGGGGGGCTGTATATATGGATGGTGTATGGGGGAGAACTGTATATATGGGGGACTGTATGTATGGGGGGGGCTGTATATATGGGGAGGACTGTATATATGGGAGGACTTTATATATGGGGGGACTGTATATATGGATGGTGTATGGGGGAACTGTATATATGGGGGACTGTATAAATGGGGGGGCTGTATATATGGATACTGTATATATGGGGAGGACTGCATATATGGGAGGGAACTGTATATATGGGGGGGGCTGTATATATGGATGGTGTATGGGGGGGCTGTATATATGGGGGAGGACTGCATATATGGGGGGGCTGTATATATGGGGGGACTGTATATATGGATGGTGTATGGGGAGAACTGTATATATGGGGGGACTGTATGTATGGGGGGGGGGGGCTGTATATATGGGGGACTGTATATATGGATGGTGTATGGGGAGAACTGTATATATGGGGGGGTGTATATATGGGGGGACTGTATATATGGATGGTGTATGGGGGAACTGTATATATGGGGGAAGAACCGTATATATGGGGGGACTGTATATATGGATGGTGTATGGGGGGGACTGTATATATGGGGGAGGACTGTATATATGGGGGACCTGTATATATGGATGGTGTATGGGGGGAACTGTATATATGGGGGGACTGTATATATGGGGGGAGGACTGTATATATGGATGGTGTATGGGGGGGGGGGGGAACTGTATATATGGGAGGACTGTATATATGGATGGTGTATGGGGGGAGTACTGTATACATGGGGAGGGGGCTATATATATGGGGGGACTGTATATATGGGGGGCTGTATATATGGGGGGGCTGTATATATGGATGGTGTATGGGGGGAGAACTGTATATATGGAGAGGGGGCTGTATATATGGGGGGGGGGACTGTATATATGGGGGGCTGTATATATGGGGGGACTGTATATATGGATGGTGTATGGGGGGAACTGTATATATGGGGGGGCTGTATATATGGGGGGACTGTATATATGGATGGTGTATGGGGGAGAACTGTATATATGGGGGAGAACTGTATATATGGGGGGACTGTATATATGGGGGGGGGACTGTATATATGGATGGTGTATGGGGGGAGAACTGTATATATGGGAGGACTGTATATATGGATGGTGTATGGGGGGAGTACTGTACATATGGGGAGGGGGCTATATATATATATATGGGAGGACTGTATATATGGGGGGGCTGTATATATGGGGGGGACTGTATATATGGATGGTGTATGGGGGAGAACTGTATATATGGGGAGGGGGCTGTATATATGGGGGGGCTGTATATATGGGGGGGCTGTATATATGGATGGTGTATGGGGGGAACTGTATATATGGGGGGAGAACTGTATATATGGGGTATACATGGGGGGACTGTATATATGGATGGTGTATGGGGGGAGAACTGCATATATGGGGGAGGACTGTATATATGGGGGGGACTGTATATATGGATGGTGTATGGGGGGACTGTATATATGGGGGGGCTGTATATATGGGGTATATAAGGGGTATATATGGGGGGACTGTATATATGGCGGGGAGGACAGTCAGCGTTTTTCTTCCTCCAAACACGGCAAATCCCCCTCCTCAAGAAGACACATGTACAGGCCCGTCTGAAGTTGGCCAATGAACATCTAAATGATTCAGAGAAGGATTGGGAGAAAGTGCTGTGGTCAGATGAAGCTCTTTGGCATTAACTCGACTCGCCGTATTTGGAGGAAGAAAAAAGGTGACTATGACCCCAGGAACACCATCCCTACAGTCACACACGGAGGTGGAAACATGATGCTTTGGGGCGGTTTCTCTGCTACAGGTACAGGCTGAATTTGCCACATAGAGGGGCCAATGGACGGGGCCATATATTGTAAAATCTTGGAGGAGAACCTTCTTCCCTCATCCAGAACACTGAAGATGGGTCATGGATGGGTCTTCCAGCATGACAATGACCCAAAACATACCACCAAGGCCACAAAGGAGTAGCTCAAGAAGAAGCACGTTAAAGTCATGGAGTGACCTAGCCAGTCTCTAGACCTTAATCCTATAGAAAATTTATGGAGGGAGCTGAAACTTCAAGTTGCCAAGAATCCTTAAGGATTTAGAGAAAATCTGTAAAGAAGAGCGGACCAAAATCCCTCCTGAGATGTCTGCAAACCTGATCACCACCTACAAGAAACGTCTGACCTCTGTGATCGCCAACAAGGGTTTCTCCACCAACTACTAAGTCATGTTTTGCTTGGGGATCAAATATTTATTTTACTCACTGAACTGCAACTCAATTTATAACATTTGTATTGTGTGTTTTTTTTTCTGTATTTTTGGTTGATATTCTGTTTCTATCATCTAAAACACACCTGTGATAAAAATTTTAGACCCTTCATTTCTTTGTAAGTGGGCAAAACCTACACACAATCTGCAGGGGAGCCAATCATTATTTTCTGCACTGTAGATGACATTTACATAAAAAAAAGTGCGTTTGCCCCCCCCCAATGAACAATGTTTGTGTTACTTTTTTATCTTAACCACTTGCCAACCAGCCGCCGCAGTCGTACTGCGGCAGAATGGCACGGCTGGGTGAAACAACGTTATGTCACGCCGCTTCGCCCTGTGGCCACTAGGGGCGCGCGCGCTGCTCGCCCCAGGAGCCGATGCGAGTGGCCGGCGGTCACGATCACAGCCGACACACAGAGAACCGGGATCTCTGTGTGTAAACTCACAGTTTCCGGTTCTCTGAGGAGAGAAGAGACTGATACAGAGTATGAACAGCGATATGTCATCTCCCCTACACAGTCCCCTCCCCCAGACAGACCCCTCCCACCTTCAGTTAAAACACACACTAGGGAACACAATTAACCCCTTGATCGCCCCCCTAGTGTTAACCCCTTCCCTGCCAGTGACATTTATACAGTAACCAATGCATTTTTATAGCACTGATCGCTGTATAAATAGTCCCAAAAATGTGTCAAAATTGTCCGATTTGTCCGCCATAATGTCGCAGTCACGATAAAAAAAACGCAGATTGCCGCCATTACTAGTGAAAAAAAAATGCCATAAAACTATCCCCTATTTTGTAGACGCTATAACTTTTGCGCAAACCAATCATTTTGATTTTTTATTAACAAAAATATGTACAATACGTATCGGCCTAAACTGAAGAAAAAAATAGCTTTTTTTATATATTTTTGGGGGATATTTATAATAGCAAAAAGTGAAAAATATTGCGTTTTTTTTTTTTCAAAATTTACGCTTTTCTTTGTTTATAGCGCAAACAAATAAAAACCGTAGAGGTGATCAAATACCACCAAAAGAAAGTTCTATTTGTGGGGAAAAAGGACGTCAATTTTGTTTGGGTACAACGTCGCACGGCCACGCAATTGTCAGTTAAAGCGACGCAGTGCCGAATCGCAAAAAGTGCTCTGGTCAGGAAAAGGGGGTAAAACCTTCCAGTGCTGAAGCGGTTAAGAAATGATAAAGTTATCGCCCGATAATCAGGCCCCTAGCAGAAATGTAAAGATTGCACTAGGGGTATACAGCTACAGGACACCCATATACAGTATATAATATAATTCCATTTCCTCCACTGCCTGCAGTCCCACCTTTCCTCACTAGATGGCACTATGGATCCACAGAAAAAGACATACTAACTTTTATTTTTTTCCTCCCTTTACTCATTTAAAATGTATTTTGCTTTTCTACATTTTATGTTTTTCCTTCCCACCACCACCAGCGCTGAAACAGCGGCCTCCGAAGACCAATATTTATGAGGACTGGATAAAGGTATTAATATGGAAACGGAAGCTTTTTATTTTAAATAATTTTCTTATTCCTTTTAAACCAACATCTTTGCGGTTTGGGGAAAGGCGAGATGAAACGTTCTTACTGTTGCTACTGCAAACTAATAATAAAAACTACTACAAGCGGCTAATTCCGATGCGGAACGTGCGCTGCATGGACACGGCGGGGTTCAATCCAGAGGGGCGATGCTGAGAAATCTGCTGGGTGTTTCAGGTTTTTTATTAGAGAAAGGGAACTGGGATCATGAGAGTCTTCAGGGGTATGTACATGCTCCCTCTAGTGGTCATAGGTATATACGTCAGTGCAATCAATGTACCGTATATACTCGAGTAAAAGCCGAGTTTTTCAGCACATTCGGCTTATACTGGAGTCAAGCACTTTTCTGCAGCAGAGAATGACATTTTCTGACCCTATTTGGGGCCCCGTATCTCAGGGCCACTTGGTACTAGGAACCCGAAATTTAGTATGCAAACTAGTGCTACAACATATCCAAAGATGGGGTTCCTAGCACCAAGTGGCCCCCGAGATACGGGGCCCCGAAGTCGGTTCGGAAAATGTCATTCTCTGCTGCAGAAAAGTGCTTGACATTTTCAGACCCGACTTCTGGCCCCATATCTCGGGTAGTAGCTAGCGCTAGGAACCCCAAATTTGGTATTCAAACCCAGTGGAACCAGCACTACAACATATCCAAAGATGGGGTTCCTAGCACTAAGTGGCCCCGAGATACAGAGCCCCAAAATCAGTCAGCTGTGTCCATCTGCAGGAATGTCATTTCGGAACCCCTTGGGTCCAGAGACCCCAAATTTTGGTTGCAGCTAGGGGGCATCTAGGAACCCTTAACTACCGAAGTTCGGGGGACCTATGGCTGCAAATGGGCACAGTGAGGCTACAAATGGGCACAGTGAGGCTACAAATGGGCACAGTGAGGCTACAAATGGGCACAGTGAGGCTGCAAATGGGCATTGTTGACCCTCTTTTCCACTTACAGTGGCTGCACATTTCTCACCCTAGGCTTATACTCGAGTCAATAAGTTTCCCAGTTGTTTGTGGTAAAATTAGGTGCCTCGGCTTTTATTCGGGTCGGCTTATACTCGAGTATATACGGTAATCTACAGACAAAAAGCTGCTTAACCACCTCAATACAGGGCATTTTCACCCCCTTCCTGCCCAGGCCATTTTTCATCTTTCAGCGCTGTCGCACTTTGAATGACAATTGCGCGGTCGTACAACGCTGCACCCAAATGAAATTGTTATCATTTTTTACCCACAGATAGAGCTTTCTTTTGGTGGTATTTTATCGCCCCTTTCGGTTTTAATTTTTTGCGCTATAAACAAAAGAAGAGGGATAAGTTTTGAAAAAAAAAAATATATTTTTTACTTTTTGCTATAATAAATATCCCCAAAAAAATATATTAAAAAAAATTTTTTTTTTCTCAGTTTAGGCCGATACGTATTCTTCTACATATTTTTGGCAAAAAAAAAAAATCGCAATAAGCGTTTATTGATTGGTTTGCACAAAAGTTATAGCTTCTACAAAATAGGGGATAGATTTATAAAATTATTATTTTTATTTTTATTTTAACTGGTAATGGCGGCGATCTGCGATTTTTATCGTGGCTGCGATATTGCGGCGGACATATCGGACACTTTTGACACATTTTTGGGACCATTCACATTTATACAGCGTTTGGTGCTATAAAAATGCATTGATTACTGTGTAAATGTGACTGGCAGCGAAGGGGTTAACCACTAGGGGGCGCTGCAGGGGTTAATATGTTCCCTGGGAGTTATTCTAACTGTAGGGGGAGGGGACTCACAAGGGGAGGAGACCGATTGGTGTTTCTCTGTACTGGAAACACACCATCGGTCTCCTCTCCACTGACAGGACCGTGGATCTGTGTGTTTACATACACAGCTCCACAGTCCTGCTGTGTTACCGGGCAATCGCGGGTGCCCAGCGGACATCGTGGCCGCCGGGCACGCGCATCGGGTGCCCAGTGACACGGCGGGCACGCGCTTCCGGCGGCTCGCGCATGCTCCCTGGAAGGCCGGAAAGGGGAGGGCGTCATAAGACGCCCTCCCGCCACGAGAGCTGCGCCGCCTGGCTGTCAATTGACAGCCGGCGGTTGCTAAGCAGTTAAAGTGATATTACACCCTTAGATTTTTAAGCCTTTCAGCAGCTGATTTAAACCAGTTGAAGACCGGCATTTTCTGGCACTTTTTGTTTACATGTGAAAATCTGTTGTTTTTTTTTTTGCTATAAAATTACTCAGAACCCCCAAACATATATATATATATACATACATACACACACATATACACATACACACATATATATATATTTTTTTTAATATATCATTTATTTATTCTTTATAAGCAGAGACCCTAGACAATAAATTTGGCGGGTTTTGCAATTTATTTATGTCCCGCTATTCATGCAGCGGTTTTTCAAATGCAATTTTTGGGAAAAAATACACTTTTTTAAACTTTAATGCAAAAAAAAAAAAAAAAAAAAAACAATACATAACCCAATTATTTTATAAAATATAAAAGATGATGTCACACTGAGTAAATAGATACCAAACACGTCACACTTTAACCACTTTCAGCCCCGGACCATTTTTGCTGGCTTAAGACCAGAGCACTTTTTGCGATTCGGCACTGCGTCGCTTTAACTGACAATTGCGCGGTCGTGCGACGTGGCACCCCAAACAAAATTGACGTCCTTTTTTTCCCAAAAATAGAGCTTTCTTTTGGTGGTATTTGATCGTCTCTGCGGTTTTTATTTTTTGCGCTATAAACAAAAAAATAGCGACAATTTTGAAAAAAACACATTATTTTTTACTTTTTGCTATAATAAATATCCCCCAAAAATATATAAAAAAACATTTTTTTACTCAGTTTAGGCCGATACGTATTCTTCTACATATTTTTGGTAAAAAAAAAAATCGCAATAAGCGATTATTGATTGGTTTGCGCAGAAGTTATAGCGTTTACAAAATAGGGGATAGTTTTATAGCATTTTTATAATAATTTTTTTTTAACTAGTTATGACGGCGATCAGCGATTTTTTATTGTGACTTCGACATTATGGAGGACACATCGGACATTTTTGACACATTTTTGGGACCATTGTCATTTATACAGCAATCAGTGCTATACAAATGCACTGATTCCTGTGTAAATGACACTGGCAGTGAAGGGGTTAACCACTAGGTGGCAGTGTATGGGGTTAAGTGTTCCTAGAGGCGTGTTACTAACTGTGGGGGGGGGGGGGGCGTGGATGTGATTTAGTGAACACTGATCTCTGCTCCAATCACAGGGAGCAGAGATCGGTGTCACTAGTTGCTAGGCAGAACAGGGAGATGCTGTTTATTTCTGCATCTCCCCGTTCAGCCATCCCGTGAGACGATCGCGGGTATCCCCGCGGAGATCGAGTCCACGGGACCCACGACCGGCGGCGCGCATGCGATGGCACAGCGGCATCTTAAAGGGGACGTACCTGTATGCTGTGATTTAGTGAACACTGAACTCTGCTCCAATCACAGGGAGCAGAGATCAGTGTTGCTAGGCAGAACGGGGAGATGCTGTTTACTTCTGCGTGGCTGTGATTTAGTGAACACTGATCTCTGCTCCAATCACAGGGAGCAGAGATCAGTGTTGCTAGGCAGAACGGGGAGATGCTGTTTACTTCTGCATCTTCCCGTTCAGCCATCCCGTGAGACGATCGCGGGTATCCCCACTGCGATCGAGTCCGCGGGACCCACGTCCGGCGGCGCGCACGCGATGGCACAGCGGCATCTTAAAGGGGACATACCTGTATGCCCTTATGCCTGTCCGTGCCATTCTGTCGACATACATCGTCGTGCGCCGGTCGTAAGTTTTACTATCCATAGGCAACGCTTTAAAAGCCTTTACAGGTTACCACATTATATATACAGAGGAGGTCTAGTGCTAGAATTACTGCCCATGATCCGACGTTCGGGATAATCGTGGTTTTTGTGCGCGTGGGACCGATGCGCGCGTTTCGTCTTTGCGTGCTAGCACAGGGGGACGAGAGCACTTTCATTTTTTTTATTATTTTATTATTAATTATTTTTATTTTATGAGTTTCTGGACTCCTGACAGACCCTTGCATCTTTCATCCAGTGCTGCACTGATGTTTCTGGATTCTGAGTCATGGGGAAAGCAAAAAGGATTGTCAAAGGATCGGTGGGAAAAGGTATAAAACAGGAAAGGGATATAAAAAGATATCCAAGGAATTGAGAATGCCAATCAGCAGTGTTCAAACTCTAATTAAATTAATTCTAATCAAATAATCAAGAAGTAGAAAATGAGGGGTTCTGTTAAAACCAAACCACGGTCAGGTAGACCAACTAAAATTTCAGCCACAACTGCCAGGAAAATTGTTTGGAATGCAAAGAAAATCCCACAAATAACTTCAGGTGAAATACAGGACTCTCTGAAAACATGGGGTGTGGCTGTTTCAAGATGCACAATAAGGAGGCACTTGAAGAAAGATGGGCTGCATGGTCGAGTCACCAGAAAAAAGCCATTACTACACAAATGTCACAAAGTATCCGCTTACAATACACCAAACAGCTCAGAGACAAGCCTCAAACCTTCTGCCACAAAGTCATTTGGAGCGATGAGACCAAAATTGAGCTTTTTGGCCACAACCATAAACACTACATTTGGAGAGGAGTCAACAAGACCTACGATGAAAGGTCCACCATCCCTACTGTGAAACACGGCGGTGGATCGCTGATGTTTTGGGGATGTGGAGCTACAAAGGCACAGGAAATTTGGTCAAAATTGTTGGCAAGATGAATGCAGTATGTTATCAAATACTGGAGGAACATTTCATTCATCAGCCAGGAAGCTGCGCATGGGACGGACTTGGACGTTCCAACATGACAATGACCCAAAACACAAGGCCAAGTCCACCTGTCATTGGCTACAGCAGAATAAAGTGAAGGTTCTGGAGTGGCCAATCTCAGTCTCCTGACCTCAATATCATTGGAGCCCCTCTGGGGAGATCTCAAATGTGCCGTTCATGCAAGACAGCCCAAGAATTTACAGGAACTGGAGGAATTTTTGCCAAGAGGAATGGGCAGCTTTACCATCTGAGAAGATAAAGAGCCTCATCCACAAATACCACAAAAGACTTCAAAGCTGTCATTGATGGCAAAGGGGGCAATACAGGGGATTAAGGACTTTTGATCAGGGTCATTTGGGTATTTTCTGTTGCCATTAAGTATTAAAAAGAGTAACCACAGTTGATTGATAATAAATGGCTTCAGCCAAACACTAACCATGAGTGAGAGAAACGTTTTTTGTGTTATCGTTTATATTCTCTGAAAAATGGCCAAGAAATCATAAATTCTGCCAGGGTATGTAAACTTATTAGCACAACTGTGTGTGTGTATATTATTATATATATATATTATATATATATATATATATATATATATATATATATATATATAAAAATTTGTGTTATAATCCGAGGCCCTGATGAAGGCCCTGATGAAGCGGGTTATCCAGCGAAACACGTAGGCCAATTCTCTGGGTTCTTCAGCCAAGAATAACATATACTTTGTGTTATAATCCAAGGCCCTGATGAAGCGGATTGAAGCACGTAGGCCAATTCTCTGGGTTCTTCAGCCAAGGATAACATATAATTTATGTTATAATCCGAGGCCCTGATGAAGGCCCCGATGAAGCGGGTTATCCAGCGAAACACGTAAGCCAATTCTCCGGGTTCTTCAGCCAAGGATAACATATAATTTGTGTTATAATTCGAGGCCCTGATGAAGGCTCCGATGAAGCGGGTTATCCAGCGAAGCACGTAGGCCAATTCTCTGGGTTCTTCAGCCAAGGATAACATATAATTTGTGTTATAATCCGAGGCCCTGATGAAGGCCCCCCGATGAAGCGGGTTATCCAGCGAAACACGTAGGCCAATTCTCCGGGTTCTTCAGCCAAGGATAACATATAATTTGTGTTATAATCCGAGGCCCGGATGAAGCAGGTTATCCAGCGAAACACGTAGGCCAATTCTCTGGGTTCTTCAGCCAAGGATAACATATAATTTGTGTTATAATCCAAGGCCCTGATGAAGACCCTGATGAAGCGGGTTATCTAGCGAAACACGTAGGCCAATTCTCTGGGTTCTTCAGCCAAGGATAACATATAATTTGTGTTATAATCCAAGGCCCTGATGAAGCTGGTTATCCAGCGAAACACGTAGGCCAATTCTCCAGGTTCTTCAGCCAAGGATAACATATAATTTGTGTTATAATCCAAGGCCCTGATGAAGACCCTGATGAAGCGGGTTATCTAGCGAAACACGTAGGCCAATTCTCTGGGTTCTTCAGCCAAGGATAACATATAATTTGTGTTATAATCCAAGGCCCTGATGAAGCTGGTTATCCAGCGAAACACGTAGGCCAATTCTCCAGGTTCTTCAGCCAAGGATAACATATAATTTGTGTTATAATCCGAGGCCCTGATGAAGGCCCCCCGATGAAGCGGGTTATCCAGCGAAACACGTAGGCCAATTCTCCGGGTTCTTCAGCCAAGGATAACATATAATTTATGTTATAATCCGGGGCCCTGATGAAGGCCCTGATGAAGCGGGTTATCCAGCGAAACATGTAGGCCAATTCTCTGGGTTCTTCAGCCAAGGATAACATATAATTTGTGTTATAATCCGAGGCCCTGATGAAGCCAGTTATCCAGCGAAACGTGTTGGCCAATTCTCTGGGTTCTTCAGCCAAGGATAACAACACCCTGAACTGTAACTTTAACCAGTTGTGTCGGCAACCCTTTTAAACCAAAGTACTTGTTTGTGTAGAACAAGGATTTCTTTACTTTTTTAAATCTCTATAGTTTGTACAATTTATTAGACCCTACAGGGTACATGCAAAGTCCTTTTTGTTGATTTTGTTCTCGTACGGTAGATACAATATGTAAGATACACGCCTCCATGTTCGTTAAAGAAAAGGAAAATCGTTCGGCAGCTTGGCAAGCAACTACAACACCAGATTGATCTCACATCAGCCCGGGTCTCGGGGGTGGGGGGGATGCCAGATGCCTGCAGGTTTATTGACAGTCCGTAAAAAAGAAGTTAAGGCAAAAATCACCACAAAAGTAAAAATGTTCCCACCTGTCACAGTATAAAAATGTGCAAAAGAAAAATAAAATTCTATGAGCGCCTGTATAGAAAGTATACAGCAGTGTATTCAGGTGATGAACTCCGGAGTCCGTGTTCTGAATACTATTTGATGACTATGTTGGTATTTGGTGCCAAGGGTGCGGCGCTGTCAGTACTGAGTGCAGGGCGGACCCTGAACCTCAAAAAAAAAAAACGGACACAATTAGCGCCTTTCTTACACCACCAATCACACCGAGGGGGGTATTTATAACAAAACTGAATGTGTCATTCAATCGCCGGACCTTCTCAAATAATCCCTGTGATTTGTGTAATATGTTTACTTCCTATCATCTTCAGCTCCATCTAGTGGCCATCATGTGATGTTTTGCTGAAATACCCCAATCAGGAAAATATTGCATTATGTCCACCAGAATACATAAGGGGGATATGATCTCCATGTATAAATACAGAAGGGGGGATATGATCTCCATGTATAAATACATAAGGGGGGATATGATCTCCATGTATAAATACATAAGGGGGGATATGATCTCCATGTATAAATACATAAGGGGGGATATGATCACCATGTATAAATACATAAGGGGGATATGATCACCATGTATAAATACATAAGGGGGGGATGATCACCATGTATAAATACATAAGGGGGGATATGATCTCCATGTATAAATACATAAGGGGGGATATGATCTCCATGTATAAATACATAAGGGGGGATATGATCACCATGTATAAATACATAAGGGGGGATATGATCACCATGTATAAATACATAAGGGGGGATATGATCTCCATGTATAAATACATAAGGGGGGATATGATCACCATGTATAAATACATAAGGGGGGATATGATCTCCATGTATAAATACATAAGGGGGGATATGATCTCCATGTATAAATACATAAGGGGGGATATGATCTCCATGTATAAATACATAAGGGGGGATATGATCTCCATGTATAAATACATAAGGGGGGGGATATGATCTCCATGTATAAATACATAAGGGGGGATATGATCTCCATGTATAAATACATAAGGGGGGAAATGAACTCCATGTATAAATACATAAGGGGGGGATATGATCACCATGTATAAATACATAAGGGGGGATATGATCTCCATGTATAAATACATAAGGGGGGGATATGATCACCATGTATAAATACATAAGGGGGGATATGATCACCATGTATAAATACATAGGGGGGGGATATGATCTCCATGTATAAATACATAAGGGGGGGATATGATCTCCATGTATAAATACCATGTATAAATACAAAGGGGGGGGGGGGGATATGATCTCCATGTATAAATACATAAGGGGGGGATATGATCACCATGTATAAATACATAAGGGGGGATATGATCACCATGTATAAATACATAAGGGGGGATATGATCACCATGTATAAATACATAAGGGGGGATATGATCTCCATGTATAAATACATAAGGGGGGGGGGATATGATATGATCTCCATGTATAAATACATAATGGGGGGGGATATGATCCATGTATAAATACCATGTATAAATACATAAGGGGGGATATGATCTCCATGTATAAATACATAAGGGGGGATATGATCTCCATGTATAAATACATAAGGGGGGATATGATCACCATGTATAAATACATAAGGGGGGATATGATCACCATGTATAAATACATAAGGGGGGATATGATCTCCATGTATAAATACATAAGGGGGGATATGATCTCCATGTATAAATACATAAGGGGGGATATGATCACCATGTATAAATACATAAGGGGGGGGATATGATCTCCATGTATAAATACATAAGGGGGGATATGATCTCCATGTATAAATACATACGGGGGGATATGATCACCATGTATAAATACATAAGGGGGGATATGATCACCATGTATAAATACATAAGGGGGGATATGATCTCCATGTATAAATACATAAGGGGGGATATGATCACCATGTATAAATACATAAGGGGGATATGATCTCCATGTATAAATACATAAGGGGGGATATGATCACCATGTATAAATACATATGGGGGGGGGGGGGATATGATCTCCATGTATAAAAATACATAGGGGGGATATGATCTCCATGTATAAATACATAAGGGGGGGATATGATCACCATGTATAAATACATAAGGGGGGGGGGATATAAGGGGGGATCTCCATGTATAAATACATAAGGGGGATATGATCTCCATGTATATAAACATACATAAGGGGGGATATGATCTCCATGTATAAATACATAAGGGGGGATATGATCTCCATGTATAAATACATAAGGGGGGATATGATCTCCATGTATAAATACATAAGGGTATAAATACATAGGGGGGATATCTCCATGTATAAATACATAAGGGGGGGGATAAGGGGGGATATCCATGTATAAATACATAAGGGGGGATATGATCTCCATGTATAAATACATAAGGGGGGATATGATCTCCATGTATAAATACATAAGGGGGGATATGATCTCCATGTATAAATACATAAGGGGGGATATGATCTCCATGTATAAATACATAAGGGGGGATATGATCTCCATGTATAAATACATAAGGGGGGATATGATCTCCATGTATAAATACATAAGGGGGGGATATGATCTCCATGTATAAATACATAAGGGGGGATATGATCATTCCATGTATAAATATATAAGGGGGATATGATCATCCATGTATAAATTCTTGGATTTATAATGTGGGGGGGCTCCCGCTGTTATTGGACACGTGTGCACCCCAGACCAGGAGGAGCGAAATCACTTACAGGCACGTGATTTCTGACAGAGAGGCCGCCCCGCTGCAGTAAATGTATGTGGGGGGGGGGGGGGCTGTCTGGAAGCTGGTAATGATTGTGCTATTCTGTAATAATTTAATTTGGATCACAATAACGACTTAAAGTGGTGTTTAGCCCAAAAAAAAAAAAAAATAGCTTAAAAATCCTAAAAATATAAAAAAAAAAAAAATAATTGGAATTTTTTTTTTTAATACTCACCTCTAAATGCCTGTTTCTAGGGGGTCCCTCGTAATCTGCCTCCATCAGTGCCCGGGCACTGACGTCACTTCCCATCGGCGCAGTCAGTCATCTGGGACACGTGACAGGTCCCAGATGACTGTGCAGCGTTTCACGGTGCCGCTCGCGCATGCGCAGTGGGTGCCCGACTGTGAAGCCACAGTCGGGTGCCCACAGTAAGAATGCCAGCGCCACGAGCGGAGCGGGGAATGAGGGGGGGGGCTTCGTTCCCCCGCATCGCTGGACCCCGGGACAGGTAAGTGTCCGATTATTAAAAGTCAGTAGCTGCAGTATTTGTAGCTGCTGACTTTTAAAAAAATTTTTAAGGGTCACCCCACTTTAAGTTAAAATCATTTTTTTTTTGCTATACAATTACTTAGAACCCCCAAACATTACATATATATATATTTTAAAAAAAATTCAGATACCCTAGAGAATAAAATGGCGGTCGTTGCAATACTTTATTTCGCACCGTATTTGCGCAGCGGTCTTACAAACGCAATTTTTGGGGGAAAATTTTTTTTGAATTAAAAATAAGAAAACAGTAAAGTTAGCTCAATTTTTTTTTTTATATTGTGAAAGATAATGTTACGCCGAGTAAATTGATAACTAACACGTCACGCTTCACAATTGCTCATGGAATGGCAACAAACTTTGACCTCCTTCCAACCATCCATCCCTTCAACCATCCCTCCCTCCATCCCATCCCTCCAACCATCCCTCCCACCATCCCTCCCTCCATCCCTCCCTCCCACCATCTATCCCTCCAACCATCCATCCCTCCACCCATCCCTCCATCCATCCCTCCAACCATCCCTCCCTCCATCCCTCCCTCCCACCATCTATCCCTCCAACCATCCCTCCCTCCATCCATCCCTCCAACTATCCCTCCAACCATCCATCCCTCCAACCACTCCTCCATCCATCCCTCCATCCATCCCTCCATACATCCATCCCTCCAACCATCCCTCCAACCATCCATCCCTCCATCCATCCCTCCAACCATCCCTCCAACCATCCATCCCTCCAACCACTCCTCCATCCATCCCTCCATCCATCACTCCATCCATCCCTCCAACCATCCATCCCTCCATCCATCCCTCAAACCGTCCCTCCATCCCTACATCCATCCCTCCATTGATCCCTCCATCCCTCCATCCATCCATCACCTCTTACAGACCTTCCTTCATCCCTGCCTACCTTCCTCCATCCATCAATCCCTGTCTCTTTCCATACCACAATCCCTCATCCCTCACTACCTCCCTTTTCGATCGATCCCTCTCACCTTCCATCCCTCTTCTCTTCCATCTCTCCCTTCTTTAATCCCAGATTTTTTCATACCTCCTTCCAGCTGTCCCTCCCTCCTTCTATTCCCCTCCCTCCACCCCCCCCCCCCTCCACTTCCATACAGGGTTGCCAACCTCCAGCTGCATTTTTTACTGACAAAACATGGGAAATTTACTGACACTGCACTGACAACCTGAAAAAAGACAGAACCCCTATCAAAAACTAAGATAAACAATATTTAAACATTATAAATACAATATGGAAACACTGACAATACTCAGAACAAGTCATGTGCCTGGTTTACCCTTCAAAACACGACAAATTATCAGCCCCTGATATTTACAAACTGTTAGTAAACTTGCTGATGGATGGCAACCCGGCGTCCATCTCTCCCGACCTTCCTCCATCTCTCCCTATCCCCAACTCCCTTCCCTTCATTAATGAACCCATCACTCCATCCATCCCTCTCTCCAACCATCCATCCCTCCTAACATCTATCTCTTTATCACTTCATCACTTCATACATCTTTTCACTCTTCCTTCTCTCCTTCTATTGTTTTATCAGTCCATCACTCCCTCCTTCCCTTCCCCCCTCCATCCATCCATCTCCCCAGATCTGTCATTTGGTCCTCCTGAGGGAGGAAAGAACATGGAATTATAGAACCCTCCAGGCTGATTTTTCATCCATCCATCCTTCACTCCCTCCATTCCTCTCTCCATCCATCCTTCACTCCCTCCATTCCTCTCTCCATCCATCCTTCACTCCCTCCATTCCTCTCTCCATCCCATCCTTCACTCCCTCCATTCCTCTCTCCATCCATCCTTCACTCCCTCCATTCCTCTCTCCATCCATACTCCTCCATCACCTTCACTCCCTCCATTTCCTCTCTCCATTCATCCTTCACTCCTCCATTCCTCTCTCCATCCATCCTTCACTCCCTCCATTCCTCTCTCCATCCATCCTTCACTCCCTCCATTCCTCTCTCCATCCATCCTTCACTCCCTCCATTCCTCTCTCCATCCATCCTTCACTCCCTCCATTCCTCTCTCCATTCATCCTTCACTCCCTCCATTCCTCTCTCCATCCATCCTTCACTCCCTCCATTCCTCTCTCCATCCATCCTTCACTCCCTCCATTCCTCGCTCCATCCATCCTTCCCTCCCTCCATTCCTCTCTCCATCCATCCTTCACTCCCTCCATTCCTCGCTCCATCCATCCTTCACTCCCTCCATTCCTCTCTCCTTCCATCCTTCACTCCCTCCATTCCTCTCTCCATTCATCCTTCCCTCCATCTCGTCTTTCCTCTCTCTCTCTATCCATCCATCCTTCCCTCCTTCCCTCCCTCTATTCTTTCTTTCCTCTTTCTCTCTATCCATCCTTCACTCCTTCCCTCCCTCTATTCTTTCTTTCCTCTTTCTCTCTATCCATCCTTCACTCCTTCCCTCCCTCTATTCTTTCTTTCCTCTTTCTCTCTATCCATCCTTCACTCCTTCCTTCCCTCCATCTCTTCTTTCTTTCCTCTTTCTCTCTATCCATCCATCCTTCACTCCTTCCTTCCCTCCCTCTATCCTTTCTTTCCTCTTTCTCTCTCCATCCATCCATCCTTCACTCCTTCCTTCCCTCCCTCTCTTCTTTCTTTCTCTCTCTGTCTCTATCCATCCATCCTTCACTCCTTCCTTCCCTCCCTCTCTTCTTTCTTTCACCTTTCTCTCTATCCATCCATCCTTCACTCCTTCCCTCACTCTCTTCTTTCTTTCCTCTCTGTCTCTATCCATCCTTCACTCCTTCCTTCCTTCCCTCCCTTTCTTTCCTCTCCCTATCCAGTCATCCTTCACTCCTTCCCTCCCTCTCGTCTTTCTTTCCTCTTTCTCTCTATCCATCCATCCTTCACTCCTTCCCTCCCTCTATTCTTTCTTTCCTCTCTCTCTCTATCCATCCATCCTTCACTCCTTCCTTCCCTCCCTCTCTTCTTCCTTTCCTCTCTCTATCCATTCATCCTTCACTCCTTCCTTCCCTCCCTCCCTCTCTTCTTTCTTTCCTCTCTCTATCCATCCATCCATCACTACTTCCTTCTTTCCCTTCCTCTCTTCTTTCTTTCCTCTCTCTATCCATCCATCCTTCACTCCTTCCTTCCCTCCCTCTCCTCTTTCTTTCCTCTCTCTATCCATCCATCCTTCTCTCCTTCCTTCCCTCCCTCTCTCTTTCTTTCCTCTCTCTATCCATCCATCTTTCACTCCTTCTTTCCTTCCCTCCCTCTCTTTCTCTCTCTCTCTCTCTCTCTTCTCTCTCTCTCTCTCTATCCATCCATACTTCACTCCCTCCATTCCTCTCTCCTTCCATCCCTCTCCTCTCTTTTTTCCTTCCTCTCTCTCCGTCCAATCATCCATCCTTCCTTCACTCCTTCCATTCCTCTCTCTCTTTCTTTTTTTTCTTTCCTCTCTCCATCCATCCTTCCCTCCCTCTCCCTCTCTATTCATCCATCCTTCCCTCCCTCCATTCCTCTCTCCTTCCATCCTTCACTCCCTCCATTCCTCGCTCCATCCATCCTTCCCTCCCTCCATTCCTCTCTCCTTCCATCCTTCACTCCCTCCATATTTTCTCTTTCTTTTTTTCCTCTCTCCATTTATCCATCCATCCACCTTACGCTATCCATCTGTCCTTCCCTCCATCCATCGACAGACAAGCATCCATCCAGAGACAACCCTTCATCCATCCATCAATCCATCAAGAGACAACCCTTCATCCATCCAGAGACAGACAACCCTTCATCCATCCATCCGCCGAGAGATAATCCATCCATTCATAGAGGGGCGACCCTTCATACATGCATCCATCCACCAAGAGAACACTCTTCATCCATCCATCCATTCAAGGAGAGACGGTCTTTCATCCATCCAACTGTGGCGAGACGGATCTTCCAGCAATTATCAGCTGCTGGGTAATATGGAGATCTTCAGACTCCACTTCTATGTGAAGGAATTTCCTGACCAATAGGGACCACACATGACTAAGGCCACCCATGTCATCCAACTTAGGCCATAAGTCTATCTACTACTACTGCTGTCTATCCATATATTTATCCCTCCGCCCATCCATTATCTTTCTTTCCATTATCTATCTATCTATCTATCTCCTGAAGTTGGATACATTTTGATACATATAGGATCAGATCTCCCAGTCGTGTTTTCTCTCTGCGCGGCTCACCACATAGTGGCGGCGGTGATGGGTCCTGAACACGACATTGAGGAATTCCTTCAAAGCTGCCGACAAGTCAGTAAAAAGTCAGGAGTTTGCATTTTTGCAGGATGAATAATAATAAAATAATAGAGTTTTCTTTGTTGTTCTCCTGTGTTTCCATAGAAACAAATGGAGGTGATTCTAATCTTAAATTGAAAATACCAACTGAAAATGACATTGTACTTACACAAAAATCACTCTTCTTTTTTATTTTATTTTTCCATGGCAGCAGCGGAGGAGAAGGTCCATGCTGCCACCTGCTGGAGGACCAGATAAGAACAAACTGTAAAATCCTTTTTTTTTTTTTTTTTTTTTTTTTAAGAACACCAGAATTCAGATACAGTTGGGTTATACTGCCACCTATGGAAGGATTTGGACACTGCCTATAATAAAATCCTTGGGCTGGCCCAAGATAATCCATTCTTTAGCATGCCTGAGTTCTTAGCAGGCAGCATAGGCGTTATGGTGTGCACCTCAAACCAAAGCTCAAACACACATGCG
The DNA here is from genome assembly GCA_028564925.1 of Lithobates sylvaticus. Lineage (NCBI taxonomy): Eukaryota > Metazoa > Chordata > Amphibia > Anura > Ranidae > Lithobates > Lithobates sylvaticus. The sequence goes on along the minus strand of CM053028.1, from coordinate 7,360,068 downwards.
TCTGTGTGATTATATATAAATATAAAACTATAAATATATATAAAACGCACTCTATTGCCGCGTACACACGGTCGGAATTCTCGTCGGAAAAAGCTCTGATGGTTTTCCCGTGGGAATTCCGACGGAATTTTGCTCAAACTGTGTTGCCTACACACGGTCACACCAAATTCCGACGGTCAGTAACACAGCGGCATAAAACACGTTCGACAGCACTATAAAAGGGAAGTTTAATGCTTCCGAGCATGCGGCGAATTGTTTCCGAGCATGCGTCGGAATTTTGCGTGTCGGAATTGCATACACACGATCGGAAAATCCGATAGAAAGGTTTTCCGTCGGAAAAATTGAGAACAGGTTCTCAATCCAAAGTCCGTCGGAAATTCCGACAGAAAAAGACCGATGGGCGTACACACAGTCGGAAAATCCATTGAAAAGCTCCCATCGGACTGTTTTCATCGGAAATTCCGACCGTGTGTACGCGGCATTACTTTTCAGTCAGGCAGGGAGGGTTTCGGTCCATCGTGTGTCTGGCTACCAGTGCCCCTATGTTTTGTCGAAAAAAGGTCCCCGGCGGATAATGCTTCCCTGTACTGCGCAGGCGCAGCGCTTGCACAGTACGAACCACGGAGCCGCCGAAAATAGCCGAAGATGTGAGTCGGCTGTACACGGCGCTTACTGCTCACGTGACCCGCCTGCTGCTATCCAGGCTGAGGCTCCGCCCTTCAAGCAAGGGAGAGAGAGAGAAGGCCAGAAGGGGGGGCGGAGTGCAGATGTATATCACTCCTCCGCCGCCCACGGCCCGGGACTATAGAAGTCACAGCGGCAGCAAACAGATGCTTTTGCTTGCCCGCCGGACCAATTAGAGCTCAGCCAGGGATTAGGGTGTGCCTGTGCACACCCGTCACACAATGTGCGCACGCCTATGGCAAGCAGCATCGAAGTAAGATCATAAACACAGAGGGGTTATGCCTTCGTCCCTCAATAGACACCAAGAGAAGGATTTCTATCCTATTTACTTACCCGTCTGTTGAGGGGCACAGGAATTAAGATACAGATGAGATGTCCAAAAAGCAGTCAGGCTGAGGGATGGGCAACTCAGCAACAACCACTAACAGTTCCAATCAAAACAAAACTGGGGAAGGAACACCAACTTGAATAAGCGTAAAGTCCAAAAGCAGCCAAGCTGAGGGATAGGCGATGCTGAAACTGGAAGAGACATCTTAATATCTTACTAGATAGAGCAGTGATGGGGAACCTCGGCACCCCAGATGTTTTGGAACTACATTTCCCACGATGCTCAACTACACTGCAGAGTGCATGAGAAATGTAGTTCCAAAACATCTGGAGTGCCGAGGTCCGCCATCACTGAGATAGGGGAAGACCAGAGGAAGGGCACAAAGAATCAACCTGAAGCTCAAATCAGGATAGTAAAGATCCTGATCAGGGGGGGGGGGGGGGGGGGGGGGGGTGATTCCATATAAAAAGGAGCACCAATCTAAACCATTGAGATGTCTTAAAGCAGTTAAACTGAGGGATGGGCAACTCAGCAACAACCACTAACAGTTCCAATCAAAACAGAACTGAGGACTGTCTGCAGCCCAAGAACCATCTGAAGAACCGTCGCTCAATACTGAAACTGGATAAGACCGAGTCCCTTACAAGATAGGAGGACCTGCCAAACAACCGGAGGGAGGGCACAGGAGATCAACCTGAAACTTAGACCAGGACAGAGAAGGTCCTGGTCAATGAGGGATAAATCTATATGGAAAGGAACTCCAACTTGAATCATTGTAAAGTCCAACAGCAGCCAAACTGAGGGATGGGCAACTCAGGAACCCCCACTAACTAATAATAAAAACAGAAGCAGGGACTGCCTGCAGCCCAAGAGCCACCACAAATAAAGTTAATTAAAAAAATAAAAGTAAAATGGGCAGACTCGATGGACCACTCAGTCTTTTTTCTGCCGTCACTTTGACATGTTTCCCCTGAAGGACCAACGTGCGATGCTGAAACTGGAAGAGACATCTTACTATCTTACTAGATAGGGGAACCTGCCAATGACCAGAGGAAGGGCACAAAGAATCAACCTGAAGCTCAAACCAGGATAGAAAAGATCCTGATCAGGGGGGGGGGGGGTGATTCCATATAAAAAAGGAGCACCAATCTAAACCATTGAGATGTCCTAAAGCAGTCCAACTGAGGGATGGGCAACTCAGCAACAACCACTAATGCGGCGTACACACGGTCGGAATTTCCGATGGAAACAGTCCGATGGGAGCTTTTCATCTGATTTTCGGACCGTGTGTACGCCCATCGGTCTTTTTCTGTCGGAATTTCCGACGGACTTTGGATTGAGAACCTGTTCTCAATTTTTCAGACGGAAAACCTTTCTATCGGATTTTCCGATCGTGTGTATGCAATTCCGACACGCAAAATTCTGACGCATGCTCGGAAACAATTCGACGCATGCTCAGAAGCATTAAACTTCCCTTTTATAGTGCTGTGGAATGTGTGTTATGCCGCTGTGTTACTGACCGTCAGAATTTGGTGTGATCGTGTGTAGGCAAGACAGCTTGAGCGGAATTCCGTCGGAATTCCGACGTAAAAACCGCCAGTTTTTTCCATCAAGAATTCCGATCGTGTGTACGCGGCATTACAGTTCCAATCAAAACCGAACAGGGGACTGCGTGCAGCCCAAGAACCATCTGAAGAACCAACGCCAGACACTGAAACTGGATGAGACCGAGTCCCTTACAAGATAGGGGAACCTGCCAAACGACCAGAGGGAGGGCACAGGGGATCAACCTATAACTTAGACCAGGAGAGAGAAGGTCCTGGTCAATGGGGGCTGATCCATATGGAAAGGAACTCCAACTTGAATCAGCGTCCAAAATCAGCCCAACTGAAGGATGGGCAATTCAGCAACAACCAATAACTAATAATAAAATCAGAAGCAGGGACTGCCTGCAGCCGAAGAGCCACCACAAAAAAAAGTTATTAAAAATAAATAAATGAATAAAAGATAAAATGGGCAGAGTCTATGGACTACATTGGAAGGACCAATGTGCAATGCTGAAACTAGAAGCGACCAGCTCAAACTGGGATAGAAAAGATCTTGATCAAGCGGAGATGATTCCCTATAAAAAAGGAGCACCAATCCAAACCATTGAGATGTCCTAAAGCAGTCCAACTGAGGGATGGGCAACTCAGCAACAACCACTAACAGTTCCAATGAAAACAGAACTGGAGACTGCCTGCAGCCCAAGAACCACCTAAAAGACCAATATTTTAACTGGATAGGACCGAGTCCCATACAAGATAGGGGAACGTGCCAAACGACCAGTGGGAGGGCACAGAGAATCAACCTAAAACTTAGACCAGGACAGAAAAGGTCTGTCACGCTTACCCTCAACGCAGGTGGTCAGACACTATAGCTGGCTTCTGTGTTCTTCACCTATAGCATCCCCGTTTCCCATAAGGCAAGCAGGCCTAACCCATACTCGGTTGCCCCCAGGACTTATACACGATGCTATAGTGCCTGGCCACGATGCCAGGGCTGGTGCGAACTGAGCAAAGCAAAAAGGTACTTGCGTTTGGCAGACGGGCAGAGTGGTTCAATGGCTGTCCAGGTAAAAGGCAGGCTGAGTTTAGAGAATAGTCCGATTATGCGGTCCGAGGTCATACACAGGGAAATCCAATTGAGCAGAGCAGGGCAGACAGACGAGGGTAAAACAAAACCAAGGAACCAGCTTAACTTGTCAGCCAGCCTGCAACCAATTGGATTTTCCTGTCTAACAGTTTGCGTTAAAAACAGGGGTTTCGTTTGTACACATTTGCAAATACATGCAGGCTGCAGGCCCTTCCATGCACTCCTTGCTGCAAAGGCCAGTTATAGGTGGGGGCAGTGGCCATTAGTTGGATACCTTTGCTGCCATTGTGCTATGTGCTGGGTGTCCAGTGTGCCTTTAACCACTTCCCTACTCGCGTATTGTCATATGACGCCCACAAGGTGGATCTCCCATCCTGGGTGGGCGTCATATGACGTCCTCTCATTCGGCGTCGTTTGGAATCCGGTGCGAGTGCTCGGCGGCCGTGATGTCCGCCGGGCACCCGCGATTGCCCGTTAAAACAACGGGACCATGGAGCTGTGTGTGTAATGATGGGGTGTAAACACACAGCTCCACGTCCTGTCGGCGGAGAGGAGACCGATCATGTGATCCCAGTACGGAGGAACACCGATCGGTCTCCTCCCCTTGTGAGTCTCCTCCCCCACAGTTAGAATCACTCCTATAGGGAACACATTAACCCCTGCAGCGCCCCCTAGTGTTAACCCCTTCCTGCCAGTCACATTTACACAGTAATCAATGCAATTTTATAGCAACGATCGCTGTGTAAATGTGAATGGTTCCAAAAATGTGTCAAAAGTGTCCGAAGTGTCCACCGCAGGGTCGCTGTCACGAAAAAAAAAATCGTTGATCGCCGCCATTACTAGTAAAAAAAAAAAAAATGCAATAAATCTATCCCATATTTTGTAGACGCTATAACTTTTGCGCAAACCAATCAATTTATGCTTATTGCGATTTTTTTTACCAAAAATATGTAGAAGAATACGTATCGGCCTAAACTGAGGAAAAGAATAGTTTTTTTTTTTTAAATGGGATATTTATTATAGCAAAAAGTAAAAAAAATATTGTGTTTTTTTTCAAAAATTGTCGCTCTTCTTTTGTTTATAGCGCAAAAAATAAAACCGCAGAGGTGATCAAATACCACCAAAAGAAAGCTCTATTTGTGGGAAAAAAAGGACATCAATTTTGTTTGGGTGTAACGTCACACGACCGCGCAATTGTTAGTTAAAGCGACGCAGTGCCGAATCGCAAAAAGTGCTCTGGTAAGGAAGGGTGTAAAATGGCCCGGTGCTGAAGTGGTTAAGGAGGGGGTGGGCTCCCTCCGGGCTCACCTACCCTCTGCCCATCCATTATAATGCATGTGCTTCTACTATGGAGGCTCTCCAAATTGTATAGAGTTAGGACTGTGGCTACTATTGGGGTGCCTTTCTGTGCCCCCCACATCTTACACATGTATACGCAAATTGCAAACAAATAGCCACTGCCCCCACCTATTCTACTATGGAGGCTCTCCAAATTGTATAGAGTTAGGACTGTGGCTACTATTGGGGTGCCTTTCTGTGCCCCCCACATCTTACACATGTATTTTAACCACTTCCCGCCCGGTCAATAGCAGATTGACGTCCGGGAAGTGGTTTCGTTATCCTGACTGGGCGTCATATGACGTCCTTCAGGATAACAGCCGCCGCGCGCCCGTGGGGGCGCGCATCGCGGCGATCGGTGGAGCGGTGTGTCAGTCTGACACACCGCTACACTGATCTCGGTAAAGAGCCTCCGGCGGAGGCTCTTTACCACGTGATCAGCCGTGTCCAATCACGGCTGATCACGATGTACACAGGAAGAGCCGTTGATCGGCTTTTCCTCACTCGCGTCTGACAGACGCGAGTAGAGGAGAGCCGATCGGCGGCTCTCCTGACAGGGGGGGTATGCGCTGATTGTTTATCAGCGCAGCCCCCCCTCAGATGCCCACACTAGACCACCAGGGAAGCCCCCAGGACCACCAGGGAAGCCCCCAGCATGTGGATGGCCAGGTACATCCCCCATGGCCATCCACATGTTAAAAAAAATGCACAAAATATGCCAATCAGTGCCCACAGATGGGCACTGATTGGCACATCATATTTATTTAAAAAAATGTTTTAAAACAGGGATGCCCAGCAATGCCACCCATCAGTGTCATCAGTGCCACTCATCAGCGTCCATCAGTGCCACCTATCAGTGCCCATCCGTGCCCATCCATGCCCACCTATCAGTGCCCATCCATGCCACCTATCAGTGCCACCTATATGTGTGCATCAGTGCCACCCATAAGTACCCGTCAGTGCCGCCTATGAGTGCCCATCAGTGCCGCCTATGAGTGCCCATCAGTGCCACCTGAGTGCCCATCAGTGCCGCATACCAGTGCCACCTATCAGTGCCCATCAGTGCCACCTATCAGTGCCCATCAGTGCCGCCTATCAGTGCCCATCATCAGTGCCACCTCATCGGTGCCACCTCATTGGTGCCACCTCATCGGTGCCCATCAGTGCCGCCTTATCAGTGCCCATCAGTGCCTTATCAGTGCCCATCTTGCCACCTCATCGGTGCCCCTCATTGGTGCCACCTCATCGGTGCCCATCAGTGCAGCCATATCAGTGCCCGTCATTGAAGAAGAAAACGCACTTATTTACAAAAAAAAATTAACAGTGACAAAGAAAAACTTGTTTTTTTGCAAAATTTTCTGTCTTTTTTTGTTTGTTGCGCAAAAAATAAAAATCGCAGAGGTGATCAAATACCACCAAAAGAAAGCTCTATTTGTTGGAACAAAATGATTAAAAATTGATTTGTTTGGGTACAGTGTAGCATGACCGCGCAATTGTCATTCAAATTGCGACAGCGCTGAAAGCTGAAAATTGGCTTGGGCGGGAAGGTGTCTAAGTGCCTGGTATTGAAGTGGTTAAACCAGGATAGTTGGCAAGTATGAGGCAGCTGCTTTGGGCCCCACAACAATGACAGGGCCCAGGGCAGCTGCCCCTTTTGCCCTGCCTTAAAAACGGCCCTGACTATGACATCAAGCCATTCCCCCACTCGATTGACAGTTGCCCTTGAGAGCCCATAAGTCTCTTTAGGCCCTGTTTACACTTTGGTGTTAGAAAAGACACATGCGTCTTCCTCAAGGAGCAGAAGGTGTTTTTAGCTCATAGAATGTAACGCCAAAGGAAAAAGGTATTATGCCAAATGTGGCATGTCAGGGTATCACGAGTACTTAAAGCGGAAGTTCCAATTTTGGGTGAAACACGCTTTAAAAATTGCCTTGTTCTTCAGACTATCACTTTGCCCAAATAACGGCAGTATCTTTAAAGCTCAGCCCCCCCCCCCCCCCCCCCCTAGACCCTCTATACGGACCTTCCTCACATTCCCCTGCTGCTCTGTCAGCTGGGAGTCACGCCAGGTATAAGCTTCATGTTGGGTGGATGAAGTCCTTCTCCTTGCATGAAAATATTGGGGCATGGAAACTGGCTGCATGACCAAAGCACTACAAAACAGGAGGGGTAACATGGAAGCTTTGAGAGAGTAACATGGTGGAGGGTTAGTGTGGTAAAAGTGAGTATTATGTTGGTCAGGGAGATGGGCTTTAAAGTGGTTGTAAACCCTTTATAACCACTTTTGCCTACAGGTATGCCTATGATAAGGCTTACCTGTGGGTACCGTGATTTTCTCCTAAACGCACCGTGAATTGTGATCTGATGATTGGTGGAGTCATAATGAAGCAGCAGGTGACCTGTACACGTGTCTTCCTGAGGAGGAGGACCTGTACACGTGTCTTCCTGAGGAGGAGGACCTGTACATGTGTCTTCCTGAGGAGGGGGACCTGTACATGTGTCTTCCTGAGGGGGGGGACCTGTACACGTGTCTTCCTGAGGAGGGGGACCTGTACATGTGTCTTCCTGAGGAGGAGGGGGACCTGTACATGCGTCTTCCTGAGGAGGAGGACCTGTACACGTGTCTTCCTGAGGAGGGGGGACCTGTACACGTGTCTTCCTGAGGAGGGGGACCTGTACATGTGTCTTCCTGAGGAGGGGGGACCTGTACATGTGTCTTCCTGAGGAGGGGGACCTGTACATGTGTCTTCCTGAGGAGGGGGACCTGTACATGTGTCTTCCTGAGGAGGGGGACCTGTACATGTGTCTTCCTGAGGAGGGGGACCTGTACATGTGTCTTCCTGAGGAGGGGGACCTGTACACGTGTCTTCCTGAGGAGGGGGACCTGTACACGTGTCTTCCTGAGGAGGAGGACCTGTACGTGTGTCTTCCTGAGGAGGGGGACCTGTACGTGTGTCTTCCTGAGGAGGGGGACCTGTACGTGTGTCTTCCTGAGGAGGGGGACCTGTACGTGTGTCTTCCTGAGGAGGGGGACCTGTACGTGTGTCTTCCTGAGGAGGGGGACCTGTACGTGTGTCTTCCTGAGGAGGGGGACCTGTACGTGTGTCTTCCTGAGGAGGAGGACCTGTACGTGTGTCTTCCTGAGGAGGGGGGACCTGTACGTGTGTCTTCCTGAGGAGGAGGACCTGTACGTGTGTCTTCCTGAGGAGGGGGACCTGTACGTGTGTCTTCCTGAGGAGGGGGACCTGTACGTGTGTCTTCCTGAGGAGGGGGACCTGTACGTGTGTCTTCCTGAGGAGGGGGACCTGTACATGTGTCTTCCTGAGGAGGGGGACCTGTACATGTGTCTTCCTGAGGAGGGGGACCTGTACACGTGTCTTCCTGAGGAGGGGGACCTGTACACGTGTCTTCCTGAGGAGGAGGACCTGTACGTGGGTCTTCCAGAGGAGGAGGACCTGTACATGTGTCTTCCAGAGGAGGGGGACCTGTACGTGTATCTTCCTGAGGAGGAGGACCTGTACGTGTGTCTTCCTGAGGAGGGGGACCTGTACATGTGTCTTCCTGAGGAGGAGGACCTGTACATGTGTCTTCCTGAGGAGGGGGACCTGTACACGTGTCTTCCTGAGGAGGGGGACCTGTACACGTGTCTTCCTGAGGAGGAGGACCTGTACGTGGGTCTTCCTAAGGAGGAGGACCTGTACGTGGGTCTTCCTGAGGAGGGGGACCTGTACATGTGTCTTCCTGAGGAGGGGACCTGTACATGTGTCTTCCTGAGGAGGAGGACCTGTACACGTGTCTTCCTGAGGAGGGGACCTGTACATGTGTCTTCCTGAGGAGGGGACCTGTACATGTGTCTTCCTGAGGAGGGAGGACCTGTACATGTGTCTTCCTGAGGAGGAGGACCTGTACATGTGTCTTCCTGAGGAGGACCTGTACTTGGGTCTTCCTGAGGAGGAGGACCTGTACATGGGTCTTCCTGAGGAGGAGGACCTGTACATGGGTCTTCCTGAGGAGGAGGACCTGTACGTGGGTCTTCCTGAGGAGGGGGACCTGTACATGTGTCTTCCTGAGGAGGAGGACCTGTACATGTGTCTTCCTGAGGAGGAGGACCTGTACGTGTGTCTTCCTGAGGAGGGGGGCCTTGCGGGTGCTGCAGGATTTCAATCCATGGTGGTGTATTGTTTTACCAATGGTTTGTTTGGTGACTGTGGTCCCAACTGCCTTTAGATCCTTCACAAGCTCCTCCCATGTAGTTCTGGGCGGATCCCTCACTTTTCTAATGACCATCCTCACCCCATGAGGAGAAACCTTGCATGGAGCTCCAGAACGAGGATGATTGATGGTTATTTCTTCCATTTGTGAATAATCGATCCAACAGTTGTCTCCTTCTCACCGATCTTCTTGCTGATGGTCTTGTAGCCCATTCCAGCCTTGTGCAGGTCTACAATCTTCTCCCCGACATCCTTGGACAGATCTTTGGTCTTCCCCATGATGGTGAGGATTGGAGGAAAGAGATTCTGTGGACAGGAGTCTTCTATACACATAACGAGTTGTCGTTAGGAGAACCTTCTTACATTGACAGGACTGATCTGTGTACCACATGAGCCCCTACTGGAGCCAGTCTGTGTATACCCCATATATACTATACATCCCATATATACACCCCATATATACTATATACTCCCCATATATATACCCCATATATACTATATACTCCATATATATACTACATGAGCCCCTACTGGAGCCAGTCTGTGGGGGGCAGAATTATTGTTGGTTGGTAGGGGGGGGAAATACTTATTTTACTCCATTTATAACAACATTTGAATTGTGTGTTTTTGTTTTTTCTGGATTTTTGGTTGATTTTCTGTCTCTATCATATAAAATACACCAATGATAACAATTATAGACCCTTCATTTCTATGTAAGTGGGAAAAACTTACACAATCTGCAGGGGAGACAATCGTTATTCTCCCCCCCACTGTATACTCCCATTGCACGTGCATGGAGTGTATGACAGCATGGGGCTTATTTTGTACATGAGCCATGCGACAATATCAGTCTGTTTAAAAACAAAAAGCCTTCTTATGAGACCTTTTGTTTTTTTGTTTTTATTTTAAGCAGACGAAGGTAACATCGCGCCAAGATGAGCCGCATGACATCATCTCACACATGCTCAGTACAGCAATGCTATGCGATAGAGCAGAAATGCATGCTGATGTTAAAGTCATTCTAAAGGTTTTTTTAATAGCAACCGCATTATACTTACCGGCAGGGCTGGTGCAAGGATTTTTGACACCCTAGGCCTAGGCGAAACCTAATTTTGCCCGCCCCCCTTGGCCCCACCCCCTTTGCCCTGCCCATGTATACCCCAGCTTTTTAATGAAGCGCCCAACAAATGCAGCCTCGCCAGGGACCATCAATGAGTGTTTGCTTGCCTCTATTTATTCGGGAGTCGGGACACACTCCTCCACCGCCGGTGCGCCTCTGACACTATGTGCGAACGGAGCGGCGGCTGCCTTCTGATGCTGAGACTTAGTTGCTTGCTGCAGAGAGAAGAAAGTAGAAACACCAGTGTCCAAGCGCCCCCCTAGGTAGCAGTGCACCCTAGGTGGCTGCCTAGTTTGCCTAGTGGTAGCACCGGCCCTGCTTACCGGCTCGGTAATGGTTTTGCACAGAACAGCCCGGCTCCTCCTCTCCTCAGGTCCTCCACTGGTGCTCCTGGCTCCTCCCCCTCGACCAGTGCCCTCAATAGCAATGCTCTTGGTGCGTGCTCACTCTCAAGCCCCGCTCTACGTGTCCGTAAGACGCATAGAGCTGCGGCTCAGCCCCGCCCCCTCATCAATGGCCCACTAGCTGTGACTGACAGCAGTGGGAACCAATAAGGAGAGAGAGAGAGAGAGAGAGAGAGAGACTCTCTATATTACCAGAAGTATTGGGAGTATTGTCCTGTCGAATACTGTCCCCCATCGGATGTGCACTTGCGCAGTACGGAGGACAAGGAGACGCCGAAAGTCTCCGAAGATGAACGGCGCCTGCGCGCTGAGTCCAGGTTCAAGCCCCACCATGCAAGTGGACATAGAGTTAGAATTAAAATTTTGCCGAGCGAAGCGAGGCCGTGCCCGTAGCGAGCGAAGTGAGCCCTGCGAGGTGCCCTGTTACTAAGTGCTGTTTCACATCATCTATGTCCACTTGCATGGTGGGGCTGGAACCTGGACTCGTGCGCAGGCGCCGTTCATCTTTGGAGACTTGCGGCGTCTCCTTGTCCTCCGTACTTTGCAAGCGCTGCGCCTGCGCAGTATGGGGGCGGACACTATCCGATGGGGGGACACTTTTTGGCAGAACACCGGGACACCCAAGGTTCCCGTGCACATCGCTGGATCAGGAGGGAGCTCAGGTGAGTATAAGGGGGGGGTGGGGCTGAGCGGGGAGCTGCACACAGGATTTTTACCATCATGCATGGAATGTATGAAGGTAAGAAAACCTTCAGCCTTTACAAGCACTTTCATTTTTGTAAAATAGGGAAAAGGTCCACTTCAAGTGCCGGAGAAATTCAACACAGCAGGGGGCAATCTTGCATTTTGGCACATTTCTGGATAAGGAGGTCCAACAGGACTACAGGTCTCAGCAGAATCCACTCTAAGCTGGCGTATCCTATCCTGCCCGGCTCTTGGCAGCTCTCTGTCCTCCTGGCAGGTGAAGTAGTGGCACCGCAGTGCCCTGTACATAATGCACTTTGATCATTTTTAATAACTTGATCGAGCAATTTGTGGAAAAAAAAAAAGAAGAAAATTTTAATTAATTCCGTATAATGAAGACGATTGTTTTGTTCCAGGAACTGTCTGCCAACTGACAGTCCCCATAATACCAGCAATGAAGAATTGTTCAGCAGAATCAGTCCCGCCTTCTCCCCTCCCCCACAATTACATTTTCTTCATCCTCTTCTTGGGGCGTTGGTTGAAGACGGGGGAGGAGCCCATTAGGCTGTCGGGGGAGTGAGAGGCGTAGCTGACTTCTGATCCGTTGGGACTGGCTGGGATGGCCGAGTCGCTGATCCCAGACATGGGCTCTTCAAAGACGTCATTACCCAGAACGCTGTGCCCGTGAACCGCAGAGTCCTCGTTGTCCTGAGGCTCCATCTTCACCTGCGTCAAGCTCCACAGCGGCGAGGTGTTCACGTCTGATCCTGGGGGGAGGAAACAGCAGCGCAGTATGAGGACAAAGATATTCCAGGAGGTCATACAGATAATTCACCGGCCGCCGGTGTACACCCACCAGGATCTGTCGTTCCCCACCCCCCCCCCCCCCCACCCCCGGTACTACCCAGACAGACCGGGATCTGTTCCCCCTGCACTACCCAGACAGACCGGGATCTGTCCCCCCTGCACTACCCAGACAGACCGGGATCTGTCCCCCCTGCACTACCCAGACAGACCGGGATCTGTCCCCCCTGCACTACCCAGACAGACCGGGATCTGTCCCCCCTGCACTACCCAGACAGACCGGGATCTGTTCCCCCTGCACTACCCAGACAGACAGACAGACCGGGATCTGTCATTCCTGCACTACCCAGACAGACAGACCGGGATCTGTCCCCCCTGCACTACCCAGACAGACCGGGATCTGTCCCCCCTGCACTACCCAGACAGACCGGGATCTGTCCCCCTGCACTACCCAGACAGACAGACCGGGATCTGTTCCCCCTGCACTACCCAGACAGACAGACAGACCGGGATCTGTCATTCCTGCACTACCCAGACAGACAGACCGGGATCTGTCCCCCCTGCACTACCCAGACAGCCAGACAGACCGGGATCTGTTCCCCCTGCACTACCCAGACAGACCGGGATCTGTTGCACTACCCAGACAGACAGACCGGGATCTGTTCCCCCTGCACTACCCAGACAGACAGACAGACAGGGATCCGTTCCCCCTGCACTACCCAGACAGACAGACCGGGATCTGTCCCCTCCCCCTGCACTACCCAGACAGACAGACAGGGATCTGTTCCCCCTGCACTACCCAGACAGACAGACCGGGATCTGTTCCCCCTGCACTACCCAGACAGACCGGGATCTGTTCCCCCTGCACTACCCAGACTGTGATGGAGTGAGCCTGCTTGAGTACCCCCGGGGGGGGGGAGACCTGGAGGGCAGGAGGTGACGAGGGACCCCAGTAGAGGAGGATCTGGGCTGCTCTGTGCAAAACCATTACACAGGAGGAGGAGAGTAGAACATATTTATTATAAAAACAATAAAAAATAAAAATATATATACATCCAGGAGTCGCTCTTGTTGGAGTTACTTTGTTATTACCAGAATCCACCTTTCCACTTACATCTCCTCACAATGGAGTCGCCGTGTCGCCATAACCCGGTACCAGCGGGGGGCGCCGGACTTACATATTCAAATCTATCGGGGGGAACAAAAAGGACTTTTACTGCAATCAGCGGAACCTCCCGGTGTCACTCGGCCGCTTATTACACTTATTGGAATTCAAATGAGGAAAAAATAAATACATTTCCGGAGCTGATTGAAAAGAAAATTGATTTCAATGACAATCCACTTCATCCGGGAATAGCGCCCCCGCAAAGCGCCAGTTTTGGTTTATTAGAGTTTTGTGCTGATGGTTTCGGATCGCGGGGGGGGAGGGGCCTTCACATTTAGTACCGCTAATGGAGGGGAGAAATAATAAACACCTCGCCGGTCATTAAAGGAACGCTCCCGCCGATCGCAAAACACAGCTGACCCCATGTCCCCTCCGATCTCATTACCATCGGTCACCGACCAAAAAACGCAGAACAAGGACTTCGAACTTTTCTGACTTTCTTCATTTGAGATGTGAACATGTTCCGGGTCGTCATAGGAAAGTGCTGGACATGGGCCCAGCATCAGAGCTACTCTATTCTTCATGCTGCCAAGTAATACATTGTCTAATACTTCCAACAGAGATCACAAGCCGGGGTCACCAACTACTTCCTGGACTTCTGCCTCAGAAATGACAATCATGTAAATCCTGCTGCCTGTGTAGTTCTTGTTTGTATTCACAAATGTCTGACACAGATCAGTCCCTCACCTTCTCCCTCCCTCTCTAAGACCCCCCTTTCACACTGGGGGCGTTTTTCAGGCGCTTTAGCGCTAAAAATAGCGCCTGTAAAGCGCCTCAAAAAAGCCTCAGCTGCAAACCCGATTGCTTTCACACTGGGGCGCTGCGCTGGCGGGGCGTCACAAAAAGTCCAGCAAGCGGCTTTGCAGCGCTGTAAGAGTGGTGAATACAACGCTCCTATAGCGCCCATGCCCATTGAAATAAATGGGCAGCGTCGTGGTATCGCTGGCAAAGCGCCGCTGCAACGGCATTTTGCGAGCGGTTTTAACCCTTTTTTCGGCCGCCGGCGGGCCGAATAGCGCCACTAAAACGACGGTAAAGTGGCGCTAAAAATAGCGCTTAGAGCCCTTTCACACTGTGCCGTCGTTTTACCGTAGTTTCAGCAGCGCTATTCGGCCAAAAAGGGGTTAAATCCGCCTGCAAAACGATGCCGCAGCGGCGTTTTGCAGTTGGTATAGCAGCGCTGCCCCATTGATTTCAATGGGGAGGAGCGGTGAAGGAGCAGTGAATTCACCGCTCCAAAGAAGCTGCTGGCAGGACTTTTCCTGACGTCCTGCCAGCGCACCGCTGCAGTGTGAAAGCAATCGGGCTCACACTGGAGTGAATGGAGCCGCTGTTTTAGGGCGGTTTGCAGTCGCTATTTTTAACGCTATAGCGCCTGCAAAACGCCCCCTTATTCCCCTCTCCCAATCCCATTCTCTTTTCTTCTCCTCTCTCTTGCCCTCTCCTCCCTATTTTCTTTTCTTTCTTCCCTCTCCTCTCTTCCTTCCGGCTGGCTCCACACTTATGCAAATTGGATGCCAGTTTCCTGCATCCAATTCACATGACAGAAGACAGTGATTGGCTCCCAATGGAGCCGCTTCACACAGCTCCGGGGTGTCCGCATTGGAAAAGGGTTCTGCGAGTCGGACTCCAAATCAGGAGCAGCACCTGAAATGGTGAACAGGGAGGCACTGGACCCCCTGCTGTGAGAAGAGGCCACAGCATGTGTGAACCCAGCCTTCCTCTCTCCTCTCCTCCTTTTCCTCTTTCTTCCTTCCTTCTCTTCTCCTCTCTTTCTTTCTTTTCCTCTCTTTCTTCTTTCTTCCTTCCTTCCTTCCTTCCTTCTCTTCTCCTGTCTTTCTTTCTTTCTTCCTTCTCTCTCTTTCTTTCTTCCCCTCTCCTCTCTTTCTTCCCTCTCTCTCTCTTTCTTCCCTCTCCTCTCTTTCTTCCCTCTCCTCTCTTTCTTCCCTCTCCTCCCTTTCTTCCCTCTCCTCTCTTTCTTCCCTCTCCTCTCTTTCTTCCCTCTCCTCCCCTCTCCTTCTTCCTTCTCCTCCCCTCTCCTTCTTCCTTCTCTCCTCTCCTCTCTTTCTTCCTTCTCCTCTCTTTTTCTTCCTTCCTTTTCTTCTCCCTCTCTTTCTTCTTTCTTTCTTCTCCTCCTTTCTTTCCTTCTCTCCTCTCTTTCTTCCCTCTCCTCTCCTCTCCTCTCCTCTCTTTCTTCCCTCTCCTCTCCTCCCTTCTCCTCTCCTCTCTTTCTTCCCTCTCCTCTCTTTCTTCCTTCTCCTCTCCTCTCCTCTCCTCTCTTTCTTCCCTCTCCTCTCCTCCCTTCTCCTCTCCTCTCTTTCTTCCTTCTCCTCTCTTTCTTCCCTCTCCTCTCCTCTCTTTCTTCCTTCTCCTCTCTTTCTTCCCTCTCTTCTCTCCTTCTTCCCTCTCCTCTCCTTCTTCCCTCTCCTCTCCTTCTTCCTCTCCTCTCCTTCTCTTCCTCTCCTCTCCTTCTTCCCTTCCTCTCCTTCTTCCCTCTCCTCTCCTTCT
This sequence comes from Lithobates sylvaticus, assembly GCA_028564925.1. Classification (NCBI taxonomy): domain Eukaryota; kingdom Metazoa; phylum Chordata; class Amphibia; order Anura; family Ranidae; genus Lithobates; species Lithobates sylvaticus. Next base: position 7,344,188 of record CM053028.1, on the reverse strand, counting down.
TCCCTCTCCTCTCCTTCTTCCCTCTCCTCTCCTCTCTTCCTTCTCCTCTCCTATGTTTCTTCCCTCTCCTTTCTTCCCTCTCCTCTCCTCTCTTTCTTCCCTCTCCTCTCTTTCTTCCCTCTCCTCTCTTTCTTCCCTCTCCTCTCTTTCTTCCCTCTCTCTCTCCTTTTCTCTCTCTCTCCTTTCTTCGCCTTGTTTTCCTCTCCTTCCTTTCTTTCCTCTCCTCTCTACCCCTCCCCCCTCTCACTTTCCCTCTCTTCTCTCCTTCCCCTTTTCCTTCTCTCTCTCTCTCTCTCTCTCTCTCTCTCTCCTCTCTCCTCTCTCTCTCTCTCTCTCTCTCTCTCTCTCTCTCTCTCTCTCTCTCTCTCTCTCTCCCCCCCTTTTCCTCTCTTCCTCCGGATTTTTTGTGGCAATGACGCAGTGAAGATTTACTTTCTGACCACTCCCCCATTTATACCAGATTTATTTCCCCCGGAGATTATCTGGGAAAACATTTGAATATTAAATGTAATAAAAGGAAATGTATGAAAGTGTTATCCATTCCCTCCGGTCTCCCTTCCCCCGACACTACTAGAGGGCGGAATGATCCCGCTGGTGGAGGAGGACGGATGCAGAGAAACGTGCTCCTTACCTGATGGCTGAGGAGAGGAATCCACCTCCATATTAGAAGAGAACCTGTCACCCTGCGCCCCCAGGACCCCCACAGGGAGGGACTGGTCCCCGGGGGCCAGGTCTCCCTCCAGCTCCTCGTTGATGGGGAATGTGATGTCCGTCAGCGGCTCCTCTTTGATCTTCACAGGTTTGGTGTCCTCAGAGACGCGCTCAGGATGGACCAGCTTCTCGTACTCCTCAGACAGCTGCTTACTGACCTGCCGGCACAGAGAGGGGGAGAGACACCAACGTCACCATGGAGGAGTACAGAGACCCCCCCCCCATCCCCTTCCAACCCCCCCCCCCACCCATGAATGCCAACATGTACTGTGACCAGTGTTGGTCATCTTACTTTAAAAAAGTAATTAGTTAAGTTACAAATTACTTCTCCCAAAAAGTAATTGCGTTAGTAACTCAGTTACTACATTGGAAAAGTAATTAGTTACGCAGCAAAGTAACTGACTTTTTTTTTAAAATATTCTATACGTGTAACTAAGGGGCGGGTCTAGTATTACTGTAACCAAGGGCAGATCTGTTATAGTGTGTAAGCAAGGGGCGGGTCTATTATTATATCGTGTAAGGGTCGGGTCTATTATTATTATTATATCGTGTAAGGGGCGGGTCTATTATTATTGTATCGTGTAAGGGGCGGGTCTATTATTATTGTATCGTGTAAGGGGCGGGTCTATTATTATTGTATCGTGTAAGGGGCGGGTCTATTATTATTGTATCGTGTAAGGGGCGGGTCTATTATTATTATTATATCGTGTAAGGGGCGGGTCTATTATTATTATATCGTGTAAGGGGCGGGTCTATTATTATTGTATCGTGTAAGGGGCGGGTCTATTATTATTGTATCGTGTAAGGGGCGGGTCTATTATTATTATTATATCATGTAAGGGGCGGGTCTATTATTATTATATCGTGTAAGGGGCGGGTCTATTATTATTATATATCGTGTAAGGGGCGGGTCTATTATTATTATATCGTGTAAGGGGCGGGTCTATTATTATTATTATATCGTGTAAGGGGCGGGTCTATTATTATTATATCGTGTAAGGGGCGGGTCTATTATTATATCGTGTAAGGGGCGGGTCTATTATTATTATATCGTGTAAGGGGCGGGTCTATATATTATTATATCGTGTAAGGGGCGGGTCTATTATTATTATATCGTGTAAGGGGCGGGTCTATTATTATTGTATCGTGTAAGGGGCGGGTCTATTATTATTATATCGTGTAAGGGGCGGGTCTATTATATCGTGTAAGGGGCGGGTCTATTATTATTATTATATCGTGTAAGGGGCGGGTCTATTATTATTATATCGTGTAAGGGGCGGGTCTATTATTATTGTATCGTGTAAGGGGCGGGTCTATTATTATTATATCGTGTAAGGGGCGGGTCTATTATTATTATTATATCGTGTAAGGGGCGGGTCTATTATTATTATATCGTGTAAGGGGCGGGTCTATTATTATTATATCGTGTAAGGGGCGGGTCTATTATTATTATATTGTGTAAGGGGCGGGTCTATTATTATTATTATATTGTGTAAGGGGCGGATGGCTACAGAAGAGGGCGAATGTTAAATTAATGGGCAGAGCTCGATATATAACAATAATAATAAATGCGCCCCTTGGTTACAGTAATACTAGACCCGCCCCTTAGTTACACGATAGACGCCCCTTGCAGAGTAGCACGAGCATCAGGAGCGTGCGGCATCGCCTCGTACAATTACATGTAAACTGCGCCTGCGCGGTGTAGAGTTCACTCAGAGGGGTTTAGGTTCGGCAATTTTCGGAAGCACCGTATTCCTTCGTACTGCGTAAGCCCTGCGCCTGCGCAGTACAGGGGGTCCTTATCCGGCTGGGGGAACTTTTTCGGCAGGACACTGGACATTACACTACTGCCTTCTAGTGGCGGTAGATGTAATTGGGGTAACTAATTCAAAGTAATGGGAACTGAGTTACCATGGAGGGGAAAAGTAATCAGTTAGATACTCGTTACCCTCTAAAGTAAATGCGTTACGTAACTCCGTTTATTTTAACTCTGTTACTTACATCACTGAATGGGGCTCGGTGTGTTATGGGAACTGTGTGTGTCCCACAACACATCGCGTTCCCCATTCACAAAGCGCCGCGTGAGGACTCGCGCATGCGCGGTAGGCCGTGCAACGACTCGCGCATGCGCAGTAGGAAACGGGCATCGATTGCTGCCCGTTTCCCTTACTGAGGATGGCGGCGCTGGGACCGGAGCGCCGAGGGACATCTCGGCCTCCATGACCGACATCGCGGGCGCCCTGGGAGGGTAAGTGTACTTATTAAAAGTCGGCAGCTACTTTTTTTTTTAGCTGCCGACTTTTAAAAAAAAATTTTTATTTTTTTTTGCTGAAACACCGCTTTAACGAATTTGTCAAAAATTTGTTAAAAAACAAATTCGGAAATCTAAAACGAATTGCAGATGTCTACTGGATTTTCCCAGAAGTCTGCACTACAATACAAGTCAGATTCTAGGCATCCCCTGCAATAGGAATTTCAGTATTGGTGAGATATGCCCTAAGGGTTAATTACTTCTGAAGGGACGCTGACCCTGCCACTTTCCTCATCAGAACACTGAGAGGGCAGCAGGTGATTATAATGAACCCAGACCCCTCCCATTCAGAATCAGTCTGCACAGGAAACAAACGGCTATTTCTTCAGAATAACAAAAAGGTAGAAATCTGCGATAAAGTTTGTTAGAATCCCTGCAATGTACATACAAGTATCTCACAAAAGTTCACACCTGAGACCTTGTATCACTAAACGAGTCACATGACACCGGGGGAGGGAAAATGGCTAATTGGATATTTTCACTTATGGGCGTCCGCAGATAGTGCCCCCCCCTCCCCCCTGGAATCAGGGATCAGATCAGGAGTTCCCTACTCTGTCTTTATCCGAGCCTCCGCTGTGCTCACACCTGTACACAGTTTAGCAGGGCCGAAGGGGCGGGACAGCGAAGGCCTCAAGGGGTGGGCATGATGACATCACCCGGTCTACATAGTGCGGGCGAGCGGCCCAGGAGACCGAAGCCGGGGGAAAGGAGAGCACCAAGACGCCTGGAACAGCGGGCACAACGTCCCCGACACCTCCCAGAGCCTGGAACCCCTGAAACCTCCTCACTGCTCCCAGGCCTGGAGGACAGACTGACTGGGGGGTGCAGAGAACAAGGACGGGCAGGAAATGCAAACAACCAGAGAGAGCGCTCCATGTCACATCATAGATCCGATGGAAGGAACAGAACATCCCCTGTCCTCACCCAGAACCAAAACTGGTCTTGCCAGCTGCTGGCCATCATAGGCATCCTACTGGCATGCAAGGTGCCATACTGAGTGTCACCACCTGTCTCTGTCACCCCTCACATGTCTGCAGTCTCTGACCATCTCCTGTATCATGTCTGCAGTCTCTGATCATCTCCTGTATCATGTCTGCAGTCTCTGACCATCTCCTGTACTATGTCTGCAGTCTCTGACCATCTCATGTACCATGTCTGCAGTCTCTGATCATCTCCTGTACTATGTCTGCAGTCTCTGATCATCTCCTGTATTATGTCTGCAGTCTCTGATCATCTCCTGTAGTATGTCTGCAGTCTCTGATCATCTCCTGTATTATGTCTGCAGTCTCTGACCATGATAATGACATTGTCGAAAAAGGGTCAGATCATGGGTGACCTTAAAATGATGCCATAATAGCTGTGTGTTGAGTTATTTTGAGGGGACGGCAAATTTACACTGTTATACAAGCTGTACACTCACTACTTTACATTGTAGACAAGTGTCATTTCTTCAGTGTTGTCACATGAAAAGATAGAAGATTTACACAAATTGTACTGAGGGGTGTACTTTCTTTTGTGAGATACTGCATGTTGCGTTGAGTTTTTTTTTAATTCATTAAAAAGTGTATTTTTTCCAAAAAAAATCCATTTGAAAACATGGATTGCCATTTTATTCTTTAAGGTATCTAGGGTAAAAAAAAAAAAAAAATGTATTCATATATAAAATTTAGCAGAGACCCTAGAGAATAAAATGGCAATCGTTGTACAGCGGGGTTTTTTTTTGGGATAAAAAAAAAAAAAAAAAAAAAAAATCACACTTTAATAAATTTAAAAAAAAAAAAAAAAAAAAAAAAAAAAAAAAAAAGAAAAAACCCAACATACGGTTCTTAGAAAGTAACTTTCTATCAAAAAAAAAAAATGATTTTTACTTGTAAACGACAAATGTCAAAAAAAGGGGGCGTGTCCCTAGGTGTATATCTGCGTCAGGCCCCTCCCCCTACCTGTAACATGTAGGCGTGGTAATCCTTGATGCGGTGCTGCCAGAACTTCTGTAGGGACAGGACGCTGCCGATCCCCATCTCGTGGAAGACCTGCTCCATGACGTCCTGGAAGGGGGTGTGGCCTAGCCGGGCCTCGCGGTCGGCGTTGAAGCGCAGCATCTTGGTGAACTTCAGGCAGTACTCGTGGGAGATGTCGGTGAGGGTCTCCAGGACGCTTTCGTTGGCCGTGTCGAAGCCGGCGTGGGCCAGGATGGTGGCCACAGACTGGTACATGAGTTGGCGGCAGGAGTGGTAGCTGAGCTCCGTGACGGGTTCTCCTCTCCCGCTAATAGAAGAGGAGGAGGGGGAGGGGTTAGAACAGAATTATGGGCGTTATGCTTTCAGCACACAGTTGTCACATATCTGCCGTTCTCTTCATGTAAACGAGTCACCATCATCACCTGGCTGGTTTGAAACATCTTAAAAATGTACGTCTAAAAGGATGTCAGGGATGTGTTCTTTCACAACACTTACAGGAGGAAGATCTGAGGGCGGGTGCTGTGATGTTTACATTCCCTTTCACAAAAACTTGCCTTTTTTTTTTGATGCCTGAATACCTTTAAATCATTCTCTGCACTCAATCTTGAGCAAACACATCCCCCGGCATCCCTTTAGACATGCATGCTTAAAGCAGAAAAAAAAAATCATCTTTCCATCTATTAAATCTTCTGCCCTTCTTGTTGTTTTAACTTTGGATAGAATTTTTTTTTTTCTGCCAGCAAATCCCTTTTACAGCCCACTTCCTGTTTCCTGTCTGGTCATTGGCCTAGGATTATGACATCATTCACAGCTTTCTCTCTCACTCTCCTGAGAATTTTCCAGGGAGGGGAGGAGTCATAAGAGGGCCAATGAGAGCTGCAGAACTGGAGGTGTGCCTCTGTGTAAATCCAGGAAGTAGAACAGGCAGAAGCTTCAGCTGCCCACAGTTAAAATGGCTGCAGCCAGACTCAGCGGAGGGAGATTTCTGCAGCATATTTGGCAAGTACAGAATCCTGGTATATATAAAATAATAGGCAAAGTGGTTGGAGGGAAGCTTCAGAACGGCAAAGAGGTTTTTGTTACAAATTATGTGAGCGGACTGCAGTTCCTCTTTAAGTAACTGGGCAGCAGATCGCACAGGTAAAAAAAAAGTCTACAGCACCCAGTGGCGAACCGGGAGGAACATGCATGTCTAAAGTGATCCCATGCATTACAAGAAAGAACACACCCCTGACATCCCTTTAGACATGCATGATTGAGCAACTGATCAGCGGATCGCACAGCTAGACTGCAGCACAAAGCAGGGAGAAGCATGCATGTCTAAAGGGATCCCATGCATTACAAGAAAGAACACACCCCTGACATCCCTTTAGACATGCATGGTTGAGCAACTGATCAGCGGATCGCACAGCTAGTCTGCAGCACCCAGCAGAGAGAAGCATGCATGTCTAAAGGGATCCTGAGGATATGGTTCTTTCATATAAACGCTCTCAAAAGAAAAACCAAGCCAGGGTGAAGTGATGGTCACAGGAGGTTGGCATGCACCTCCCGGCGATGACATCACAGATGGGGACTAGGGAGGGGGTTCTTCCGCTTTGGTCTTACCGATAGAAGTCGCTCTCGGGGTCGCTGTGCCTCAGCTGGAACGGCAGCTTGGGCAGTTTGCAGTCCTGCGGCAGCAGATCGTCGGGAAGGGGCGGGGACGGCGGCGGGTGCGGAAGGGGTTCGCTCTCCTCCACTTTGATGCCCTCCACCGGCGGCTGGTTCTGCCCCTGAGCCGCGGCGATCAGGCCCCGCAGCTTGCGGTTGTGTTGGATCAGCTGGATGGTGTGGATGGTGAGGCTGCACGGCTCCGAGGGGACATCCAGCATGGTGGTGGGGCGGGGCCTGTTGGCGGACGGCTGGTGTAAAGGGGGCTCCTGCATCTCCACCGTGCGGAATTCCCTCTGCAGGAGATCGAAGGAGCTTCTGCTGGCCTGACCCGAGGCCACCGGGATCTCCCCCCAATATCGCATCATCTTACCCCAAAGATCCGGCGCGGTTCTGTATGAAGACGATCAGACCGCGGACGGACACGCCAATACTACATAGAAGTCATGTGACCGCATCCAGACTCCTCCCACTCCTCTGATCAACCTGGAAAAGAGACAAGTAGAGGGCGGAGCTGTCAGTACATACATGGCGTCAACGAGTCTCCACCCTACAGCAATATTTGTATCCTCCCTCCGCCCCTCCCCTTCAGTCTTGCACAGGTGTACCGGCTCCTCCCTTCATCCTTCTCACAGCACCAATTGTCAAGCCTAACTCCGGCCTCCCTTCAGTCTTGCACAGGTGTACCGGCTCCTCCCCTCATCCCGCTTACAGCACCAATTGTCAAGCCTAACTCCGCCCTCCCTTCAGTCTTGCACAGGTGTACCGGCTCCTCCCTTCATCCCTCTCACAGCACCAATTGTCAAGCCTAACTCCGCCCTCCCTTCAGTCTTGCACAGGTGTACCGGCTCCTCCCCTCATCCCGCTCACAGCACCAATTGTCAAGCCTAACTCCGCCCTCCCTTCAGTCTTGCACAGGTGTACCGGCTCCTCCCCTCATCCCGCTCACAGCACCAATTGTCAAGCCTAACTCCGCCCTCCCTTCAGTCTTGCACAGGTGTACCGGCTCCTCCCCTCATCCCGCTCACAGCACCAATTGTCAAGCCTAACTCCGCCCTCCCTTCAGTCTTGCACAGGTGTACCGGCTCCTCCCCTCATCCCGCTCACAGCACCAATTGTCAAGCCTAACTCCGCCCTCCCTTCAGTCTTGCACAGGTGTACCGGCTCCTCCCCTCATCCCGCTCACAGCACCAATTGTCAAGCCTAACTCCGCCCTCCCTTCATTCTTGCACAGGTGTACCGGCTCCTCCCCTCATCCCGCTCACAGCACCAATTGTCAAGCCTAACTCCGCCCTCCCTTCAGTCTTGCACAGGTGTACCGGCTCCTCCCCTCATCCCGCTCACAGCACCAATTGTCAAGCCTAACTCCGCCCTCCCCTTCAGTCTTGCACAGGGTGTACCGGCTCCTCCCCTCATCCCGCTCACAGCACCAATTGTCAAGCCTAACTCCGCCCTCCCTTCAGTCTTTCACAGGTGTACCGGCTCCTCCCCTCATCCCGCTCACAGCACCAATTGTCAAGCCTAACTCCGCCCTCCCTTCAGTCTTGCACAGGTGTACCGGCTCCTCCCCTCATCCCGCTCACAGCACCAATTGTCAAGCCTAACTCCGCCCTCCCTTCAGTCTTGCACAGGTGTACCGGCTCCTCCCCTCATCCCGCTCACAGCACCAATTGTCAAGCCTAACTCCGCCCTCCCTTCAGTCTTGCACAGGTGTACCGGCTCCTCCCCTCATCCCGCTCACAGCACCAATTGTCAAGCCTAACTCCGCCCTCCCTTCAGTCTTGCACAGGTGTACCGGCTCCTCCCCTCATCCCGCTCTCAGCACCAATTGTCAAGCCTAACTCCGCCCTCCCCTTCAGTCTTGCACAGGGTGTACCGGCTCCTCCCCTCATCCCGCTCACAGCACCAATTGTCAAGCCTAACTCCACCCTTCCTTCATTCTTGTATAGGTGTACCGGCTCCTCCCCTCATCCTGCTCACAGCGCCAATTGTCAAGCCTAACTCCGCCCTCCCTTCAGTCTTGCACAGGTGTACCGGCTCCTCCCCTCATCCCGCTCACAGCACCAATTGTCAAGCCTAACTCCGCCCTCCCTTCAGTCTTGCACAGGTGTACCGGCTCCTCCCCTCATCCCGCTCACAGCACCAATTGTCAAGCCTAACTCCGCCCTCCCTTCAGTCTTGCACAGGTGTACCGGCTCCTCCCATCATCCTTCTCACAGCGCCAATTGTCAAGCCTAACTCCGCCCTCCCTTCAGTCTTGCACAGGTGTACCGGCTCCTCCCCTCATCCTGCTCACAGCGCCAATTGTCAAGCCTAACTCCGCCCTCCCTTCAGTCTTGCACAGGTGTGCCGGCTCCTCCCCTCATCCTGCTGCTCCATACCTAGCAACAAGTGATGTAACAGAGAACAGTTTTCTCTATTGGCTAATAAAAAAAATAAAAACGCCAAAGCCTAAAAACGCTGCATACAAACGCGCAAAAACTGCGCATAAAAACACCAGGAAATGGCTCAAAGACGCTCCGGTGTGAACGCAGCCAATCAGAGACGTCCTTTGTCAGGATTTGTGACCCCACAAATGTCGATTTCCCCCCCACTGGGATCACACCGGATGGAGGAGGACCTACAGGGGACGCCCGTCATCCCGATCCCCAGGCTTCACTCCCGGGACTGGGACAATCACACGGTCCGCCTCGGTCCAGAAAGCGAAGGGATGAGGACGGCGGTTCTGGACTGGTGGCGGCTCCTAAGAAGATCGCAGTAAGCGGAGTCATCGCTCCACCTGTCATGGTGATCCTCCGGCTTCAGCGAGTTTAAAGTTACTTACCTGGAGGGAAGAGTCAGATGTGGAGCTCTGTCTTCACTGGCTGCATGCTTGTTGCAGGTCAGGACCTCTGTATCCCTCTCACTAGATTTCCCCTTTAATGATGAGGTTTAGCAGCTTGTTTCCCATTACAGACTTCCCCCCACTGCTCACTTCCGCTTCCTTCTACTCACTTCCGGCGCGCCGCCGCCGACGTCATCGCCCGCCGCCTTCAACCGGAAGTGTGTCTCGGTGTTTCCGGTCTGTTCGCGTCTCGTTGGTGAGCCGCGCCGGTTAGAGCTGTGAAAGTGGCGCTGGATACATGGAGGCCGTTCGGCATGAGCCCGATGGCGGGGAACGGCCCCTCGGGGCCCTGGAGGATGGGGGCGGCGCCTCCGGGGCCCCCGAGACCCCCAATGATGGGCATGCGGGGCTCCAGGATCCCAGGGCCGGTCAGGGGCCCCATGATTCCGGGGCAGATGAGGGCGCCTTTGATTCCAGGGCCCGGGGTCCTGAGGGGCCCGGGGATTCTAACTCCAGGAGCCATGAGACCCTCGGGCATACCAGGATCGGGGGGGATGAGGGGCCCCGGGATACTAGGACCGGGGGGGATGAGGGGCCCCGGGATACTAGGACCGGGGGGGATGAAGGGCCCCGGGATACCAGGACCGGGGGGGATGAGGGGCCCCGGGATACTAGGACCGGGGGGGATGAAGGGCCCCGGGATACTAGGACCAGGGGGGATGAGGGACTCCGGAATACCAGGACCAGGGGGGATGAAGGGCCCCGGGATACTAGGACCAGGGGGGATGAGGGGCCCCGGGATACTAGGACCGGGGGGGATGAGGGACTCCGGGATACTAGGACCGGGGGGGATGAGGGACTCCGGGATACCAGGACCGGGGGGGATGAAGGGCCCCGGGATACTAGGACCAGGGGGGATGAGGGGCTCTGGGATACCAGGACCGAATGGAATGAGGGGCCCCGGGATACTAGGACCAGGGGGGATGAAGGGCCCCGGGATACTAGGACCAGGGGGGATGAAGGGCCCCGGGATACTAGGACCAGGGGGGATGAGGGGCTCCGGGATACCAGGACCGGAGGGAATGAGGGGCCCCGGGATACCAGGACCGGAGGGAATGAGGGGCCCCGGGATACTAGGACCGGAGGGAATGAGGGGCCCCGGGATACTAGGACCGGGCGGAATGAGGGGCCCCGGGATACTAGGACCGGCTGCTTCCCTGAGGGGCTCCGGGATATCCCGACCTGCCACGCCACTGAGGGGCCCGGGGAGTCTACCTCCAGGAGCAGCCAGGCCCTCAGGAATACCGGGCCCCGCCTCGGCGAGGAACATGAGGTTTTCGGGGTCAATGAGGGACTCAATATTTCAAGGGACATTACCGCAGAGCAACGGAATGCCGGGACCCATGGCGATGAGGGGCCCCCTGCTCCCGGGACCGCAAGGGAGGGGCCCCATGCTCCTGGGACAGGCCCCACCACGGAACCCAGTCATGCCGATCCCACCAAGGAGCACGCTGGCGATGGGGTCCCAGAGAAACGGGCTGCCGGGGGGCTCAGCCCGGATGTCGGCCACTTTAAGAAACCAGTCGCTCCTGGCCGGCCCAGCGGCCATGAAAAGACCGTGGAACCCGGACATGAACCAGCCGCACCCGGGCGGCCTCCTGTCCCAAGCCCAGATGGGGAAGCGCCCCCGGATGTCGGGCCCGGGCTTCCCTCTGATGCCTGCAGATCGGCCCCTGCCATTCCCTATCGGGAGCCTTCCTGGTCCGGGCCGCCCGGGGCCCTTTACAGCCTGGAGGTGCTGAAGGGGGGCGCCATCCTGTCCACCAAGAACCTGACCGATGCCAGCTGGACCGTCTTCGGCCGGCTCCCCATCTGCCACGTCTCCCTGGAGCACCCCTCCGTGTCCCGCTTCCACGCCGTGCTGCAGTACTGCCCCGAGCCCGAGCCCGACCATGAGCGCGGCTTCTACATCTACGACCTGGGGAGCACCCATGGGACCTTCGTCAACAAGGAGAGGATCCCGCCCAAAACCTACCACCGCCTGCGGGTGGGCCACGTCCTGAAGTTTGGCGGGAGCACCCGACTCTTTATACTGCAGGTAGGTACCTACCCTGACTGTTTATACTGCAGGGACCTACCCTGACTGTTATACTGCAGGGACCAACCCTTGGCGGTGGGGGGGCAGCACAGTGGCGGGCGTAGGATCGGTGGATGTCCGGTCTTGGCGGTGGGGGGACAGCACAGTGGCGGGTGTAGGATCGGTGTATGTCCGGTCTTGGCGGTGGGGGGGCAGCACAGTGGCGGGTGTAGGATCGGTGTATGTCCGGTCTTGGCGGTGGGGGGGGGAAGCACAGTGGCGGGTGTAGGCTCGGTGTATGTCCGGTCTTGGCGGGGGGGGGGGCCAGCACAGTGGCGGGTGTAGGATCGGTGTATGTCCAGTCTAGGCGGTGGGAGGACAGCACAGTGGCGGGTGTAGGATCGGTGTATGTCCAGTCTTGGCGGTGGGAGGACAGCACAGTGGCGGGTGTAGGATCGGTGTATGTCCGGTCTTGGCGGTGGGGGGGCAGCACAGTGGCGGGTGTATGTCCGGTCTTGGCGGTGGGAGGACAGCACAGTGGCGGGTGTAGGATCGGTGTATGTCCGGTCTTGGCGGTGGGAGGATGGCACAGTGGTGGGTGTAGGATCGGTGTATGTCCGGTCTTGGCGGTGGGAGGACAGCACAGTGGCGGGTGTAGGATCGGTGTATGTCCGGTCTTGGCGGTGGGGGGGCAGCACAGTGGCGGGTGTAGGATCGGTGTATGTCCGGTCTTGGCGGTGGGAGGACAGCACAGTGGCGGGTGTAGGATCGGTGTATGTCCGGTCTTGGCGGTGGGGGGGGGCAGCACGGTGGCGGGTGTAGGATCGGTGTATGTCCGGTCTTGGCGGTGGGGGGGACAGCACAGTGGCGGGTGTAGGATCGGTGTATGTCCGGTCTTGGCGGTGGGGGGGACAGCACAGTGGCGGGTGTAGGATCGGTGTATGTCCGGTCTTGGCGGTGGGAGGACAGCACGGTGGCGGGTGTAGGATCGGTGTATTTCCGGTCTTGGCGGTGGGGGGGGCAGCACAGTGGCGGGTGTAGGATTGGTGTATTTCCGGTCTTGGCGGTGGGGGGCAGCACAGTGGCGGGTGTAGGATCGGTGTATGTCCGGTCTTGGCGGTGGGAGAACAGCACAGTGGCGGGTGTAGGATCGGTGTATGTCTGGTCTTGGCGGTGGGAGAACAGCACAGTGGCGGGTGTAGGATCGGTGTATGTCCGGTCTTGGCGGTGGGGGGGCAGCACAGTGGCAGGTGTAGGATCGGTGTATGTCCGGTCTTGGCGGTGGGGGGGCAGCACAGTGGCGGGTGTAGGATCGGTGTATGTCCGGTCTTGGCGGTGGGGGGGCAGCACAGTGGCGGGTGTAGGATCGGTGTATGTCCGGTCTTGGCGGTGGGGGGGCAGCACAGTGGCGGGTGTAGGATCGGTGTATGTCCGGTCTTGGCGGTGGGGGGGGAGGGGGGGGGGGCAGCACAGTGGCGGGTGTAGGATCGGTGTATGTCCGGTCTTGGCGGTGGGGGGGGGCAGCACAGTGGCGGGTGTAGGATCGGTGTATGTCCGGTCTTGGCGGTGGGAGGGGCAGCACAGTGGCGGGTGTAGGATCGGTGTATGTCCGGTCTTGGCGGTGGGGGGGGGGGGGGGCAGCACAGTGGCGGGTGTAGGATCGGTGTATGTCCGGTCTTGGCGGTGGGGGGGGGGCAGCACAGTGGGGGGTGTAGGATCGGGGTATGTCCGGTCTTGGCGGTGGGGGGGCAGCACAGTGGCGTGTGTAGGATCGGTGTATGTCCGGTCTTGGCGGTGGGGGGGCAGCACAGTGGTGGGGTGTAGGATCGGTGTATGTCCGGTCTTGGCGGTGGGGGGACAGCACGGTGGCGGGTGTAGGATCGGTGTATGTCCGGTCTTGGCGGTGGGGGGGGGCAGCACAGTGGCGGGTGTAGGATCGGTGTATGTCCGGTCTTGGCGGTGGGGGGGCAGCACAGTGGTGGGGTGTAGGATCGGTGTATGTCCGGTCTTGGCGGTGGGGGGACAGCACGGTGGCGGGTGTAGGATCGGTGTATGTCCGGTCTTGGCGGTGGGGGGAGCAGCACAGTGGCGGGTGTAGGATCGGTGTATGTCCGGTCTTGGTGGTGGGGGGGGCAGCACGGTGGCGGGTGTAGGATCGGTGTATGTCCGGTCTTGGCGGTGGGAGGACAGCACAGTGGCGGGTGTAGGATCGGTGTATGTCCGGTCTTGGTGGTGGGGGGGGCAGCACGGTGGTGGGTGTAGGATCGGTGTATGTCCGGTCTTGGTGGTGGGGGGGGCAGCACAGTGGCGGGTGTAGGATCGGTGTATGTCCGGTCTTGGTGGTGGGAGGACAGCACAGTGGCGGGTGTAGGATCGGTGTATGTCCGGTCTTGGCGGTGGGGGGGCAGCACAGTGGCGGGTGTAGGATCGGTGTATGTCCGGTCTTGGCGGTGGGGGGGCAGCACAGTGGCGGGTGTAGGATCGGGGTATGTCCGGTCTTGGCGGTGGGGGGACAGCACGGTGGCGGGTGTAGGATCGGTGTATGTCCGGTCTTGGCGGTGGGGGGGGGGGGGGCAGCACAGTGGCGGGTGTAGGATCGGTGTATGTCCGGTCTTGGCGGTGGGGGGGGGGGGGCAGCACGGTGGCGGGTGTAGGATTGGTGTATGTGCGTTCTTGGCGGTGGGGGGGGGGGGGGCAGCACAGTGGCGGGTAGAACGAATGATATGTAAGATTTCGTTGGTTCTATCTGGACTTCCCCCGATTGGCAGATCCTCTTATACTGTCTGTTCATGTAGGGCCCGGAGGAGGACCAGGAGGCGGAGTCTGAAATGACAGTGACGCAGATAAAAGAAGCGCGCCGGCAGAGAGAGACTCTGCAGAAGAGGATGCTGGGAGACGACTCTGATGAAGACGATGAGCCCTCTGAGGAAGGCAAGAAGGAACGGAGCGGCACAGGAGACGAGTCTGGCTGTATGTGGGGGATGGGTAAGTGATTACCGGAGAATGCCGGTCAGTACAAAAAATAATTAGACTGCGGAAATATCAGATTGAGACTGGAAAACCTCTTCATTACAAAGCTAGTGGTGGTCCACTGATCAGCAACTTAAGGGGCATTCCTCCCCTTTTTAGAAGCAATGGGAGGAGTCCATACACCCATTCATTCATTCCACCCCCCCCCCCCCCCCTCGGCCGCCTGCCAGTGTTGCTCCCGGGTTCATACCGGCGAGCCCGGGAAACAAAACAGCTGGCCATAGAGGTGAAGAGAGACCAAATGGTCTCTGATCACCTCTGATCTAGATCAGGGATAGGCAACCTGGGGGCCCTCCAGCTGTTGCAGAACTACAAGTCCCATCATGCCTCTGGGAGTCTTAGTAACTGCCAGGCTTGCAATGCCTCCTGGGAAATGTAGTTCCACAACACCTGGAGGGTTATTGGTTGTCTCCCCCTGAACTAGGAGGACCAGCGCGATGCCATGACCTCACTTCCGGGCTAGGGTGGAAGTAAACCATTTATTTTTGACCACTTCCTGCCCGGCCTATAGCAGATCGATGGCCGGGAAGTTGTTCAGTTATCCTGACTGGGCATCATATGACGGCCACAGGGGCGCACAGTGCGGCGACCGGTGGTGTGTCAGTCTGACGGAGGCTCTGTGCCACCTGATCAGCCGTGTCCAATCACAGCTACTCACAATGTAAACCGGAAAAGACGTGTATCGGCTTTTCTTCTACTTGCTCT
>CM053028.1:7281086-7328422 GCA_028564925.1 Lithobates sylvaticus | reverse complement strand
TTGTCGGCGCTCGGCTCCTCTCGCAATCAGTGGAGGTGGGCGGGACTGCGAGAGGAGCCGAAAATAGCCGAAAATACACGCGGCTTTCGGAAAAATATCGGCTCCGCTCGCTCCCCTAAGAAGAAAATCAGCGGGAGATCGGCGGGTATCGGCGTATAACACGCACCCACGATTTTCCCCTGATTTTAAGGGGAAAAAAGTGCGTGTTATACGCCGATAAATACGGTACGTTTAATGCTTCCGAGCATGCGTCAAATTGTTTCCAAGCATTCGTAGGAATTTTGTGCGTCGGAATTGCTACAGACGATCGGAATTTTTTCCGTTTGAAAAATTGAGAACCTGCTGGCTTAGATTCGGCCAGCAAAATTCCGATGGAGCCTACACACGGTCGCATTTTCCGATGAAAAGCTCTCATCGGTCTTTTGCTGGCGGAAATTCCGATCGCGTGTACGTGGCATAAGGCAAATGTTCCTCTCCGGACCTGGGCTCAGTTTCCACCAGGGATGTTTTTTTTTTTACTGTAATCCCTAACCATAGGACAGTCATAACCACATCATCAAACCATCAGAACGGAAGAAATAGATCGGTGAATACAAAATACATTTGTAACAAAACGTAAAAAAAGGGTAACATTTATATCTTTAGCTGTTTCTTTTTTTATAGCAAATTTTATTTACAACAGTTTTGCTACAAAGGTTTTTGAGACATTTTCCGCTCTTGTGTTCATCATAATTCAATCACAGTGAATATAAACCCAGAGGAGTCTATTTTTATAGAAATGTAAGTGACTGTTCAGAACCCCCAGGGGGTCCGGTGACTCCAAGTAGCTTTTGTTGTGAATTTGGTACCGGAAGTCATTAGACATTGTTACTGTTTTGCTTCTGATCAGAAGTGTTAGCAACCATTTTTTTTTCAAACGTGGTTTATACAGTATGTTTAATGACAACATTGTAATGCATCATTATTCAGGAGGATTAAAGAAAATGAAAATAAATCATATGTAGTGGCGGTAAGTATTCTGAAGTAACTATAATCTTGCATTATTATAAAATACATTAGTACCTTTGGATTACGAGCATAATCCCTTCCAGGAGAATGCTTGTAATACAAAGCACTTGCATATCAAAGTGAGTTTCCCATAGAAGTCAATGGAAACAAAGATAATTAGTTCCGCATTGACTTCTATTACATGCGATACCGCATGTGGCCAGAGGTGGGGGGGGGCGCCGGAGAGCCTCGAAAATACTCAGGGACAGCTCGGCTGCACTCGGAAAGGCTTGGAAACATTCGGGAACGGAGTATTTCTGAGTATATCCGAGTATTTCTGAGTGATTCCAAATTTTTTTCGATGTCCGTGACGTCACCGGATCTCCGACGGAACTCCCTGAAGACCGGAAGCCGGCGGAGAGGTGAGTACCAATCAAAAGAATTTTGATCGATCAAAAAAAATTAACGATTAATCGAGGAATTGATCTTTAATTTCCACAGCCCTAATATATATTATATACACATACACAAGGCTTTTTTTCAGCAGGAACGTGGGGGAATGCAGTTCCGCCACCTCCTCCAGCACTGAATGTATGTAATGGCAAGAGGTGCTGTGGTGTGCTGAAGGGTCTATGGGTGCTGGCTGCTGGGGAATCTTTTGTTGCTGGAGGGGATCTATTTTTGCAGAGGAAGAGGGTCTATTGTTGCTGGGGAGTTCTTCTGCTGCTCCTGGAGGATCTATTGTTGATGGGATAGGTCTTATGTTGCTGGGGGGGGGGGGGGGGGGGTCAGCAGTTGCTGGGAAGGATGTACTGTTGAGGGAGGGGTCTTTGTTGTTGGCTACTGGATGTTCTATTTATGCTTGCTACTGGGGGAATCTATTGTTGCTGGACGGGATTGTCAGGGTTGGGCTCAGCCCTTCCTTCTCTGAGCTGGCCACTCAGCTGTTGGCTAATTGCTAGCTCCTATCTCTCTCCACAGTGACTCAGCTGTTGATGATATCCTGCTCGTCAGTCCTGCCTACTTAAGCCGTCCAGCCCAGATGATCTCTGCCTTCGCCTTGGTCACATCTCTAGAGACGCTCATCTCTGGCTCCCTGATGTTTTGGCTTGTCTGACTATCCGTTCCGGTTCCTGAACTCTGGCTATGTTTTGACTATGTTTACTCTGTTTACCTTTTAATTATAATTATTAAACAAGTGTGATTTAACTGTACTTCTGTCTAAATCATGGTTTCTGACAGGGATCTTTTTTGCAGGGGGGTCTATTGTTGCTAGGGAGGTCTATTGTTGCTGGTAGGGATATATTTTTGCTGGGAGTGGGTCTCATGTGGCAGGGAGTCAATCATTGCTGGAAGGGATCTGCTATTGAGGGAGGGGTCTAATGTTGCTGGCTGCTGGAGGGTCTATTGTTGCTGGTGGGGATCTGTCGTTGCTGAGAGTGGGTCTAATGTTACAGGGGGTCAATCATTGCTGGGAGGGATCTGCTATTAAGGGAAGGGTCTAATGTTGCAGGCTGCTGGAGGGTCTATTGTTGCTGGTGGGGATCTGTTGTTGCTGAGAGTGGGTCTTATGTTGCAGGGGTTTGATCATTGCTGGAAGGGATCTACTATTGAGGGAGGGGTCTAATGTTGCTAGCTGCTGGAGGGTCTATTGTTGCTGGAGGGAATCTGTTGTTGCTGAGAGTGGGTCTTATGTTGCAGGGGTTCGATCATTGCTGGAAGGGATCTACTATTGAGAGACGGGTCTAATGTTGCTGTCTGCTAGAGGGTCTATTGTTGTTGGTGAGGATCTATTGTTGCTGAGAGTGGGTCTTATGTTGCAGGGGTTTGATCATTGCTGGAAGGGATCTACTATTGAGGGAGGGGTCTAATGTTGCTGGCTGCTGGAGGGGCTACTGTTGCTGGTGGGGATCTGTTGTTGCTGAGAGTGGGTCTTATGTTGCAGGGGGTCAATCATTGCTGGGAGAGATCTACTATTGAGAGAGGGGTCTGATGTTGCTGTCTGCTGGAGGGGCTATTGTTGCTGGTGGGGATCTGTTGTTGCTGAGAGTGGGTCTAATGTTGCAGGGGGTCAATCATTGCTGGGAGGGATCTGCTATTGAGGGAGGGGTCCAATGTTGCTGGCTGCTGGAGGGTCTATTGTTGCTGGAGGGCATCTGTTGTTGCTGAGAGTGGGTCTAATGTTGCAGGGGGTCAATCATTGCTGGGAGGGATCTGCTATTGAGGGAGGGGGTCTAATGTTGCTAGCTGCTGGAGGGTCTATTGTTGCTGGAGGGAATCTGTTGTTGCTGAGAGTGGGTCTTATGTTGCAGGGGTTCGATCATTGCTGGAAGGGATCTACTATTGAGAGACGGGTCTAATGTTGCTGTCTGCTAGAGGGTCTATTGTTGCTGCTGGGGATCTATTGTTGCTGAGAGTGGGTCTTATGTTGCAGGGGTTTGATCATTGCTGGAAGGGATCTACTATTGAGGGAGGGGTCTAAGGTTGCTGGCTGCTGGAGGGGCTACTGTTGCTGGTGGGGATCTGTTGTTGCTGAGAGTGGGTCTTATGTTGCAGGGGGTCAATCATTGCTGGGAGAGATATACTATTGAGAGAGGGGTCTGATGTTGCTGTCTGCTGTAGGGTCTATTGATGCTGGCTGTTGGGAGTCCATTGTTGCTAGATCTAGTTTATTGCCTTCCTGTTATCATTAACAAATTCCATAAAAATGATACTTGGTTCTGTGTTCTCCAAAAGGGGTGGTACTGGGAGGTGGGTAAGGGGGGGGGGGACCAAGGAACGGTGCCCGGAGGAGGGTAGGGGGCGCAGTCAAGGGGTGACTTGGAAAGGAGGAGTTCTTGCACCTATTCTCCTCTCCCTCCCGCAGGCATTCAGCGGGTGCAGGAGGAAAATGGAGAGATCGGTTCCTCTATGCCGGTGTTTCTCAATCTTTTTCCATTCGGGCACCCTTGAAGTATACCCCTAAGGCAGTGTCGGCGAACCTTGGCACCCCAGATGTTTTGGAACCACATTTCCCATGATGCTCTGGCACTCTGCAGTGTAGTTGAGAATTATGGGAAATTTAGTTCCAAAACATCTGGGGTGCCAAGGTTCACCATCACTGCCCTAGGTGAATGGGGCTGCACTACAACCACTCCGCAACTGTGTGATGCATTTAAGGGGTTAAAACAGGAGGTCAGGAGGCAACATATTGCCTCTTTACTGGCTGTCAAATGCCTCTGAAAAGCGATCTGAGCATGGATCGCTTTTCAGAGGAACAGCATTTTTTTGCTGGCACTATGAACAAGCAAGAAAAAAAGAATCGGTTCTGATTGTACACATATAAGGGGGTCAGGATTAAACACGCATACATAAAATGTGCATACATACACGTAAACACACACATACATACCCATATATAAACACACACACATATAAATACACACACATATATAAACACACTCATATATATAAATGCACATATACACACACACATATAAACACATGCACACACACATACATACATACATGCACACAAACACACACCTTCCACTGCCCTACTGACACCGTCCACTGCCCTACTGACACCGTCCTCTGCTCTACTGACACCGTCCACTGCTCTACTGACACCGTCCACTGCTCTACTGACACCGTCCTCTGCTCTACTGACACCGTCCACTGCTCTACTGACACCGTCCTCTGCTCTACTGACACCGTCCACTGCCCTACTGACACCGTCCTCTGCCCTAATGACACCGTCCTCTGCTCTACTGACACCGTCCACTGCTCTACTGACACCGTCCTCTGCTCTACTGACACCGTCCTCTGCTCTACTGACACCGTCCTCTGCTCTACTGACACCATCCTCTGCCCTACTGACAGCGTCCACTGCTCTACTGACACCGTCCTCTGCTCTACTGACACCGTACACTGCTCTACTGACACCGTACACTGCTCTACTGACACCGTACACTGCTCTACTGACACCGTCCACTGCCCTACTGACAGCGTCCACTGCTCTACTGACACCGTCCTCTGCTCTACTGACACCGTCCTCTGCCCTACTGACACCGTCCACTGCCCTACTGACACCGTCCTCTGCCCTACTGACACCGTCCTCTGCTCTACTGACACCGTCCACTGCCCTACTGACACCGTCCTCTGCCCTACTGACACCGTCCACTGCCCTACTGACACCGTCCTCTGCTCTACTGACACCGTCCTCTGCTCTACTGACACCGTCCACTGCTCTACTGACACCGTCCACTGCTCTACTGACACCGTCCTCTGCCCTACTGACACCGTCCACTGCCCTACTGACACCGTCCTCTGCCCTACTGACACCATCCACTGCCCTACTGACACCGTCCTCTGCTCTACTGACACCGTCCTCTGCTCTACTGACACCGTACACTGCTCTACTGACACCATCCACTGCCCTACTGACACCGTCCTCTGCTCTACTGACACCGTCCTCTGCTCTACTGACACCGTCCACTGCCCTACTGACACCGTCCTCTGCCCTACTGACACCGTCCACTGCCCTACTGACACCGTCCTCTGCCCTACTGACACCGTCCACTGCCCTACTGACACCGTCCTCTGCCCTACTGACACCGTCCTCTGCTCTACTGACACCGTCCACTGCCCTACTGACACCGTCCTCTGCCCTACTGACACCGTCCACTGCCCTACTGACACCGTCCTCTGCCCTACTGACACCGTCCACTGCCCTACTGACACCGTCCACTGCCCTACTGACACCGTCCTCTGCCCTACTGACACCGTCCACTGCCCTACTGACACCGTCCACTGCCCTACTGACACCGTCCTCTGCTCTACTGACACCGTCCTCTGCTCTACTGACACCGTCCACTGCTCTACTGACACCGTCCTCTGCTCTACTGACACTGTCCACTGCCCTACTGACACCGTCCTCTGCTCTACTGACAACAATCTCTGCTAATATACACACATGTGTGTTTGTGCTCTGGGGCACACACCAATGTTCACAACTCTATATTTTTCTACATCAAACTTCTATAAACTGGTCATTAATATAACAGCAAAACAAAAACAAAATGTATCAACAGTAAGCAATTAAATCGCAATGTAAAAAAAGTCTCATTATGTTATAAATAGGCCATAAACGGTTTAAATTGATTTTAATTCTTCTTGCTCGGGTGACAATTGTAAACACCTTACTAAATTTCTATGAAAATATTTTAATTTATACTTTCAACAAAAATTGCGCACCATCAGCAAAATTCACCAATTCAGATATTTTCAATCTGGAGTTGGATCAATGGCTGGGTCACCACCTCGAGCCTCGACCCCGTGTGTTGCTACATGTAGCTGGGGGACGCCAAGCATTCTAGTCCGTTATCCTTCCGGGGCCCCTCCGCAGGTCGTGACAGTAATCCTCCGTATGAATGTTTCATAGGGGTCAGGCATACAAATAGATTTTGCCCCCTACTGAATTTTGTGCGCTACGGAACCGGCAAACCTGTCACTGCAATGATTGTACATAATGATTCAAGGCCTCAGCCTCTCAAGGGCGTTTTTGTTTTTTTTTTCTTTCTTTTTTATTTTAATTATATCATAATATGTGATTTATAAAATCTTGCTTCCTCAAAAAAAAAAAAAATTATATATATAAATAAATAAATAAAAAAAAAAAAAATATATATATATATATAAATAATATATATATATATATATATATATATATATATATATATTTTATTTATACATATATATATATATATATATATATATATATATATATATATATATATATATATATATATATATATACAAACCATCTGTATTAATAATCTCGTTCTTAAAAAATATATATCTATATATTCTTAAAAAATATATATCTATATATCTATATATAGATCCATAGATAGATATCTATTTTTTAACAAAAAATATGTATTACATTATGTAGCACTTCCCCTCGAAGGAGCTGCTGGTATTTGATTGGGCTTGCCGCTACCTCACCGTTCCACCTTCTCCGCCACAACTTTACTTTTAGTTTGGGAGGGAGTGAAGAAAGTTTAGAATATCTGCCCATTTTTTATTGTTTGTTTTGGGGCCTGTGACGGATCCTTTTCCTCACTCCGCTGAGTGCTTCCGTCAGTAATACTGCTTCCTCCAATCTGACCATCAGAGAGAGATATTATTATAGCTGCATTGAATACAAGTCTAGCCGAAAATAGTTTGTAGAATCTTGAACTCCTTTATTGGACAGAAAACAGCCTTTTTATACACATTTAACACAAGGGGTTAGATAATGAGGTAGGGCTGCTCATGGATACTCCCCCCTCCCCTATAGCAACAACTTAAAAGACAATCACATAGTTAACATGTTAATTAACCCAGCACTTAAAGCGGTTCTGCACTGTGTTTTTTTTTTTTTTTTTTTTTTGGGGAATATGCCAAGGATTATGAGGTAAATTGGGGGACTCACGTGTTCCATCTTCCATGTCGATCGCAGCCGGTTTTCCTGCAATAAAATTATTTATATAATTCTTTTCTGCTGGGGGCCATCTTGCCTGTGGGCCGCCGTTACTGCGCCGTTACTGCGCCGAGCTCGCGCGTGCGCAGTAACGGCAAAGTGCAGCTCACGTTCTCCGAAATCTCGCGAGATGTCGGCACATCTGCCGACATCTCGCGAGATTTCGGAAGATGTGTCCGAAATCTCGCGAGATTTCGGAAGATGTGGCCGAAATCTCGCGAGATTTCGGAAGATGCCCGCACAGGCTCCTGGGATCAATGACACCAGATCCCAGGAGACAGTGCGGCGTGACGAGGATCCCCGCACAGACCCCGCCCACCCCCGCAGAGACAGAGGACAGGAAGTCAGCGATTATCAAGATAAGTGAAGAAAAAAAAAAAAAAAACACATTTCATTTAGTACTCTTTGCCTGATTTGGAAGGCAAAGAGATTTACTAAATGAAATGTGTGCAGAACCGCTTTAAGGCAGCCTAGGTGACCAGACAGTCCGTCTCCAGATCAGCTTTTTCAAGGATTGTGTATTGTTCAAAATTAACATCCAAGAAAACAGTCTCTCAAAAATGTAACAAAAAGAGATTAATATAGCAATGTGGATAAATATTACTTACTTATATTTTAAGTAATCCAAGATATATTTTCTCACTCACCCTGTATCAGGATGGCACAGGGTGACTTAGACATAAGAGTTGTATGGGGAGCTGATACATGGGTTTCCCAACCTTTCCAAGGGATTCTTGGTTCCATGTGCCCTCCCGTCACAGGGCCCATTTTTTTTTTTTTTTTTTAACAATATGGAGAATGACGGGAATGCCAAAAATTGACAGCTAGACAGAATAGGAAGGTGAGGGGGAAAAAGCATCCCAACTGGGAATTGAAGTGGTAGTAAAGGCTTGTTTTTTTTTTTTTTTTTATTAATTAATTATTTGGGCTTGGTTAGCTTCTTCGGAGGGCAGGGGAGACATTGGGGGGGGGGGGGGTCTACTTGACTCCATATAAAGTACATGTCACATGACCAATGCGATCACCCTTTGTAATAGCAATAAAGTTAAAGAAATAAAAAAATATATATATAATTATAATAAAATATTTAAAAATATATACATTTTTTAAAATATTTTATTATCATTTTTATTTCCGTAACCCCTGTTGCCCCGCACACAGCCACAAATGCAAACTTGCGCAGATTGTACATGAACAGCAATTACATCACACATGGTGGTATTGCCGGGAATGTCAGAATGAGAGCAATCATTTTAGCACCATAACTTAGTTATCTCTAAACTGATGAGCATTAAGGCTTCTAAAGCATCACCTACAGTATGTCGATTTTTGGGTTCTTCTCGATATCATGGGCCCATGCCATTTTGAGATTTAATATGTTTGGTATCTATTTACTTAGTTATTATATATTGTTTGTATTTTCACTTAATTTTTGGTATATAAGTTCCTAAAAATATGCATTTGATAAACCGTTGCGCAAATATCTTGCAATATAAAAAAAATTGCAACTACTATCTTTTTATTCTGCTTTCAGAAAATATATAAATGTTCAGGAGGTTTTAGGTAATTTCATGGACAAAATGAAGATTCGTTTTACATGTGTGCAAAGAATGAAAAAAATTGCTCTAGAGCTGAACTGGTTAAAGCAGGAATATATAAACAAAAAAAAATAAAAATAAAACATTAAAAAAGCATATAATTATATAAAATCGTAAATAGTAAAAAAAAAAAGGTAAAAACGAAAAAAGGATTTTTTTTTCAATTAAATAGTAAAAATAGTTAACAGTAAAAAAAAAAAATTGTATAAAAGTAACAAATGAGGCACATTTTTATTAAACAACAGATGAAAATGTTAGATTCATATAAAAACAAATGCACTCAATGACCCAATTCGGGCAAAACATGTCAGGGTCCACCAATACTATACCGCTAAGAGACTAAGGATTATACAAATTGGGTCATTGAGTGCATTTGTTTTTATATGGATCTAACATTTTCATCTGTTGTTTAATAAAAATTTGACTTTTTAGAAACCTTTTGGTATACCAGTGATTCGGACCCTAAAAGTCCCATTCATTGCTCCATTGTCTTCTAAAATAAAATAGTAAAAAAAAAAAAAAATAGTAAAAAGGAGAAAAAAACATTGTAAATAGAATAAAATGGTAGGAAAAAAAAAGAATTTATAAAAAAAAAAAAAAAAAAGTTAATAGCAAAAGTAAATGCGGGGGGCATCGGTAGTTTAAAAAAAAAACTATTAGATAAGCACCTGAACAAACGCAACATACAGGGATATACAATGTAATACTGACATATAATCACAAACAGAGGTTGGACTTGATGGATTTGTGTCTTTTTTTAACCTCACCTACTATGTAACTATGAAAAAACATTGCGAAGAAAATAGTAAAAAAGTAAAGAAAGAATAAAGGTAATAGTAAAAGTAAATAGATAAATACTTGCCAAAATTTGACTTTTTAAGAATATTTTGGTATGCCAGTGATTCGGACCGTAAAAATCTCTTTTATTGCTTGTCCCTTGTCTACTAAAATAAAATAGTAAATATATATATATATATATATATATATATAGTAAATAAAATAGTAAAAACATGAATTTGTAAAAAAAGGAAGTTAATAGTAAAAATAAATAAGGGCTTTCACACTGGAGCGGTGCGCTAGCAGGACGGTAAAAAAAGTCCTGCTGGCAGCACCTTTGGAGCGGTGAAGGAGCCGTGTGTTCACCGCTCCTATACCGCTCCTACCCATTGAAATCAATGGGACACCGCGGGGATACCGCGGTAATACCGCCGGCAAAGCGTCGCTGCAGGGGCTTTTAACCTTTTTTCGGCTGCTCGCGGGGGTTAAAATCACCCCGCTATCGGCCGAATACCGCGGCTAAAACGACAGTAAAGCAGCGCTAAATATAGCGCTGCTTTACCGCCGCCGCCCTCCACCGCCCCAGTGTGAAACCAGACTTAAAGTTCTGAAAATGAACAGTACGTGTGACTTTCCTGTGTGATGATCTGGAAAGTTAAGCAATGTCCAGTTGTCTGTTAAATAGCAGTCAGTTGCTACGTTTGATGCAGAATGATCTACAAGATCCAACTCTACTCTTTCTGGAAAGAACGGTATATATTATATATCATTTTTTCTTTTTTTTTTTTTTACTTTGAAGCTCCAAGAGCTTGAATCTCTGATAACCTTCTGGTTAACCGCTTCCCGACCGCCTCCTGCACATTTACATCGGCAGAATGGCACGGCTAGGCAAAAGCACGTACGGGTATGTCCCCTTTAATTGCCTAGCCGTGGGGTCGCGAGCGTGCCGCCAGCGGTGCGCTCGGGACCCGGTCGGGAGCTCCGTGAACACAGCCGCGGGACCAGCGAACACGATCGCCGCTGGTGTCCCGCGATCGAGTCACACAGCTGAAGAACGGGGAGAGGTCTGTGTAAACAAACCTCTCCCCGCGCTTCCTACTCTGCCTGTCATTGATCGGCTGTTTCCTGTCATCGGGAAAGCCTTTAAATAGCATTGATTGCTGTATAAATTACAATGGTCCCAAAAATGTGTCAAAAATGTCCGATGTGTCCGCCATAATGTCGCAGTCACAATAAAAATCGCTGATCGCCGCCATTACTAGTAAAAAAAAACAATATATTAATAAAATGCTATAAAAACTATCCCTATTTTGTAAACGCTATAACTTTTGCGCAAACCAATCAATAATCGTTAATTGCGATTTTTTTTTACCAAAAATATGTAGAAGAATACGTATCGGCCTAAACTGAGGAAAAAATTATTTTTTTATATATTTTATGGGGATATTTATTATAGCAAAAAGTATTGAATTTTTTTCAAAATTGTCGCTCTATTTTTGTTTATAGCGCAAAAAATAAAAACCGCAGGGGCGATCAAATACCACCAAAAGAAAGCTCTATTTGTGGGAAAAAAAAGGACGCCAATTTTGTTTGGGAGCCACGTCTCACGGCCGCGCAATTGTCAGTTAAAGCGACGCAGTGCCGAATCGCAAAAAGGGGCCTGGTCCTTTGGCTGGAAATTGGTCCGGGGCTGAAGTGGTTAAAGTTCTTGCGATTGATACGGCTTTGTAAGTGATGGTTAAACTGATACGAGATCCAGCAACTGCAATAGATCTTTTCTTCCTTGGTGACCGACTCCTCACCACTGCCCTCAAAAGTTGTGCAAACTGAAGGATTGTTGGTCCTTTCAAATGTGTTATTGCCAATATAGCCCACACTCGTGAGCTATGTGAGGATAGGCTAAGGCCTGGAGGAAGAATACAACAGCTGACACTGGAAGGGCAGTAGGATCAATGTCTCGCCCTACCAAGAAAAAGCAAACTTGTTCCAGAATTAGACCTAGATGTTGTAAGTAGAATGTCTTCTGGCACGCAACAAAAGTAGAGATCACTCTGGAGTGAAACTGGAGCAACCGGAGTTGCGCATCCTCCCCCTTTAGTGCCCCTGCTTGCAGCCCCAGTCTGGGCATGTTATAGAGGGGAAATGTCTTCTGTATCATGAAATAAATGGCCAGGGAAAACCGAGGGCCTCCTGGTCAATATGGAGAACTGGCTATGACAACTATGTTCTCCCTTGACAGCCTCAAGGGGAACCTCATTTACGGGAAATGTTGGGGAAAATATATAGGTTAGATTGCAGACCCAGGGAGAGACCAGAGCATCTGCGCCTTGCGCCTTGGGGTACAGACAAAATCAGACCAAAGTTTGTGATTACTGTGGGAAATGAGGAGGTCTGTCTGTGGTAGGCCCCACCTGTGGGCCAGCTCAGGGAAGACCTGGGATGTAGACCCACTCGTGCTCTGGGAAGCATGTCTTGATTGTGGTGAGAAACCCTCACAGGGAGAAGAAATAAACATCAATATATTAGCATGTTGGGGAATTGAACCATCAACCCCAGTGCTCCTAGACAGAATTGTCACCCACTTAGCCAGCAGGCAGCCTCTGCAAAGTAGATTCATGGGCACCAGACACCTGTGCCACCTGTCCAGGATTCCCCCGGACAGTTCGGATTTTGAACCATGTGTCAGGGTTTCAGTCCACCTGAGACCCGGACATATTACCCAGACCAGGCTGTGGCTCCCCAAGTAACCGAGATAGTCATATACAAAACTGTTGCCGTTGTAGGTGGCTGTTTGGCCTCACTGAAAGGTGATGATGTCAGCAAGGGCAATTTGGCCACGCCCACTAGAGTGCTCTGTGCATTACATTACTACTCTCCTTGGGGCACCCAAATGTGTCTGTGCAACGCCAACCCGGCAGACTCCCAGACTTCTACAGGAGGACAGCCACGCAGGGAAAAGCATCCAGCAAGATGCCACATCTGCACGTGACATGTGCACACTGAAATATTTCGTTTCGGAATTTCGTTTTCGTCCGAAAAATAAATTATTTAGTTACTCCCGAAATTCGTTTTTATTTATTTTGTTTTTCGTTAAAAATTGCATTCGTCCGAAAATCCAAATGAATTAAGGTTGAATCTGTCATTGAAGGCTTATGGTGTCTGTCGAATGTTCAAAGAAGATTCGACGGAGCAGCTAAACTGTATGACTCTGTATAGTTTAGCTGCAATTCCACCCAATTCCAGCAGCAATCTTTTCTCTCTTTGTCGAATCTTTCCTTTCTACGTCGAATCTTTCCTCTCTACGTCGAATCTTTCCTCTCTACGTCGAATCTTTCCTCTCTACGTCGAATCTTTCCTCTCTACGTCAAATCTTTCCTCTCTACGTCGAATCTTTCCTCTCTACGTCGAATCTTTCCTCTCTACGTCAAATCTTTCCTCTCTACGTCAAATCTTTCCTCTCTACGTCAAATCTTTCCTCTACGTCAAATCTTTCCTCTCTACGTCGAATCTTTCCTCTCTACGTCGAATCTTTCCTCTCTCTACGTCAAATCTTTCCTCTCTACGTCGAATCTTTCCTCTCTCTACGTCGAATCTTTCCTCTCTACGTCAAATCTTTCCTCTCTACGTCAAATCTTTCCTCTCTACGTCAAATCTTTCCTCTCTACGTCAAATCTTTCCTCTACGTCAAATCTTTCCTCTCTACGTCAAATCTTTCCTCTCTACGTCGAATCTTTACTCTCTACGTCGAATCTTTCCTTTCTACGTCAAATCTTTCCTTTCTACGTCAAATCTTTCCTCTCTACGTCAAATCTTTCCTCTCTACGTCGAATCTTTCCTCTCTACGTCGAATCTTTCCTCTCTACGTCAAATCTTTCCTCTCTACGTCGAATCTTTCCTCTCTACGTCGAATCTTTCCTCTCTACGTCAAATCTTTCCTCTCTACGTCGAATCTTTCCTCTCTCTACGTCAAATCTTTCCTCTCTACGTCGAATCTTTCCTCTCTACGTCAAATCTTTCCTCTCTACGTCAAATCTTTCCTCTCTACGTCAAATCTTTTCTCTCTATGTAGAATAATCTTGGACTAATAGAGTTAAGGTTAGGCACATTCGACCACAGGTTCGATGGACACAGATTGTTATTGTCAGCGTCGAATCTCCTATCTATATCGAACTGTTGTCACAGCAAAAAAAATAAAGCATTTGTTTATGTCGGATCTTTTGTTTTTCGGATTCTGCACTTTCGTTATCGTTTGTTAAAACGATAACGAAAATACCTGAAATTCGGACGAAAATGCATTCGGACGAAAAAACGAATGCACATGTATACCTGCATAGGTACACATATACAAACATACCCACATATATACACACACACACATATATTGCAGAGGGTCAGTCTAGGGCGGGTTCGGAAAGGGTTAAAGAAGGTAAGAACTTCTCCTTCAGCACTGCTTACTGTCAGCTGAGCTGAAGATGTCAGAGAAGTTGTGTGTTTGGAGAGAAAGAGAGAGAGAGAGAGAGAGAGAGACACACAGCAGCATGCAGTGTGAGGATCCATTTGCTGGGGTGAGCAAAACCATATCAGAGACTGTAGCTCTGACTAGAGCCCTGTACTTTGTCTATATATCAGCCTGTTGGTTAAAGAGACTGAACCTTTCCTGCACCTGTGTGACAAGACAAGCCTGTCTTTTTCTTCTGTTTGTTTTGCGGAATAAAGCCATTTTTATTTTACTGAACTGTCTGAACTGGCCTTTCACCCCTCTGATCCCCTACAATACATACATGTATTTACGTACACCCCCACACATACACATATGCATACCCACACATCCACATACAATTATTTTTTTTTTAAACGTGTATATACATATACACACATCCATATCACATATACATGCATACATACCTATACACACACATGCAACACCTGCAGAGGACAGCAGGGAATGGGAAAGGTAATGAAGGACGCGAGGGAGACATAGGTAAAAGGTACAGGCGACCCTGTATGGCACAAAGGGGCTAAGAGAGAGATAACGCATAGCTGGCCCCCCATATTCCACAAGTGCTGCCGTTATCAATTTTAAAAGCAGATTTCGTTCCTAAAGAGGAAACACTGCAGGGGCCCCAATAAGACCCACAGAAGGGTCTCCCAGACTACAGCGCATGTTAACAGCCTGAGCGCTGGGACTTCGCACTGGGAGAGGCTTGAACCCAGCCGGATGCTGCACGGAGGCAGAGGGGGGGGGGGATATAGTACTGCTTACTCTTCACTGGTGCGTTGAGGTATGAGGAAAAAAAGAAGAATGGGGTGGGGCCTAACTAGGCCTTATATTTATGCTATTCACTGGTCCTGAGGGAGTGGTCAAGAGGCGGAGCTCTATCACTAGTATGCTGCCATGTTGGCGTCAGGAAAACGAATTTGTAAAAAATGTAAGTTAATAGTAAAAGTAAATAGAAATAAAAAGTAAAAAAAAAAGAAAACAAATAGACATGTGCACAATAGAAAAATTTGTTTCGTTTAGTTTCGTTTCTGTTCGTTTCCGTTGATTCGTAATTTCGTAAGTCGTCGGTGTTCGTATTCGGACTCGTTCGTATTTTCGTAAGAGTTATTTTTTCGTTGATTCGTTTTTCGTATTTTCGTTATATTTCGTATTCGGACGCATTCGTATTTTCGGAAGAGCTATATTTTCGTTGATTTAAAAAGATTCGTATTTCCGTTAATCTAATTTTCGTTGATTCGAAATTCGTATTTTCGTAGATTTAGTTACATTCGTACTTTCGGAAGTTTGATTTATTCGTACTTTCGTAGCATTGTTTTCGTAGCTTCGTAATCAGAGCATAATTCATAATTTTATGTAATGTGTATGCTATTTACATGTTAAAAAAGAATTTCTCTCTCACAAATCAGAACTTAACTCAAAAATCCACCAAAACACAGAGCCTCCGACCCAACCACACCCAACCACACCCAACCGCACCCAACCACACCCAACCACACCCAACCGCACCCAACCACACCCAACCACGCCCTATCTGGACTCTGGATGGAATATTTCAGAATCAGAACTAACATTCGTTCTTTCAAATTCTCGATCAGCAGAATTTTTGTTATTTCGTATTTTCGTTGTTTTGATTTCCTTTTTCCGAATATTCGTAATTTTGATTTTTTTCGTTCATTTTGATTTTCGTTATTTTGGAATCTTTGTTCGGTATTTTCGTTGTTTCTGTTTTTGTTTTTCGGATTTTCATTCTTTCGTAGTTTCGTTGTTTCTAATTTAATTATTTCGTATTTTCGTTGTTTTTCATATTCGTTCTTTTCGATAGTTCGTTTTTCGTTAGAATTTTTTTTTTAAACCATTCGTACGATAACGAATGAACGAAAATAACGAATTTGAACAGAAAACTAATTCGTAACTAAACAAATTGCACATGTCTAAAAACAAACCAATGCAAAAGAAAATTGTAAACAAGTAAAGGTAATAGTAAAAGTAAACAGAAAAATGCATGCCAACATTTTACTTTTTAAGAATCTTTTGGTATACCAGTGGTTCGGACCCAAAAAATCTCTTTCATTGCTCTATTGTCTTCTAAAATAAAACAGTAAAAAGAAAAATAGGAGAGAAAAAAAATGTTGTAAATAAAATAGTAAAAAAAAAAGAATTTGTAAAAAAAAGTGAGTTAATAGTAAAGGTAAATAAAAAAAATAAAATAAAAAATAAACATTGCGAAGAAAATAGTAAAAAAAGTAAAGAAAGAAAAAAAGTTAATAGTAAAAGTAAACAGATAAATAGATGGCATGTCTGGGAAGATGTAGACATCGCAGCGGCGGTCCTCGTGTTCCCGGGGAAATAGTATTCAATTAACCTCTCCATCCCGTATTCTAATCTACTGGAATGAACCTTCTCCTCAGTAGAAGCTCAGCCTCCAGCTGGAACCATTACAAGACTTTTCTCCAAGATATTAACGGCTTAAAACTTCCACTGATATTTAAAACGGGAAGAAGAGGTTGCTGGAAAAAAGAGATGAGTAATGAAGCCATTGAAGCTGAGGGTGATGAGAGAAGGCAGAGCTGAAATATTAATCGGCCCTCGTGAAGCGTCTGTAGAAATTCTCGTGTCGCGCTTCGCACGTTGGCCTTTACCACGATTCATATTCATGGCGGTATATCCATCGTGTCCGCGCTCCCAACACAGCCCTCTGCATCTTAAGTATATTTTGAAATAAATTGTTATTGGCCGGGGGTCAGAGGACCGGTCGCCGGCGTTTTCTAACATCCGGGAATGACGGGGGAGGTGAAGAGCGCTTTGGGGGTTAAAGCTGAAGTTTATTCTGCGGACGCGTCGCCTTCTCTGGTGGCACCATAAAGACACCTTTTGCAAAAATCTAGACATCTGCATTAAAAAAAAAATCGAAAAAAAAATCTATTTATTACATTTTTTGCATTGCAACCATGATCACGGCATCACGGGCTTCCGAAGACTCTTCTCCAGCCCCAGGTCCATACAGAGGCACGGACCTTCTGTTCAAGGGTGTCCGCAGGTAGGGGCAAGGGGGGTCAAGTGCCCCCCCCCCTCCTGGAATCAGGGATCGGATCTTAAACTCAGCACAGTTGCATCTCTGTCGGGGTGGCCACCCGCCAGTGGGGTGACACCATGAAGGAGCTGTCAAGCCCCCCCATCAGTGTAGTGAGATTGCAGGCTCTTTTCCCTGCTCAGTCCAGCAGAGAACTCGGCAGCGCTGGGTCAGGAGAAAGGCGAGCTGGGGGCTATCAGAGGTTTCCCCCGCTCGCCCCCCTTTCTCCTGTCAGGGAGAAGAGATGGCGGCTCTCACCAGGTTCCCCGCCAAGCTTCCTGCCCGCTCCGTTTCTTCCCTATTGGCCATAACTGAGGACCAATCAAAGAGGAGAGCATCATGGGACATGTAGTCCCAAAGATTGGCGGCCCCATTTTTCACAGGGAGGAGAGGCTACAGCTCGATCAAAGAGAGATTGAGAGACTGCAGCCTGGAAAAAAGCTGAGGGAGAGAGCGCTACAGGACAAAGAACGAGGAGTGTGCTGGGCGAAAGCCAGAGAGAGAGCCATACTGCCCAGCGCCACCAGAGAGCGCCACGCTGCCCAGAGCCACCAGAGAGTGCCACGCTGCCCAGCGTCACCAGAGAGCGACACGCAGCCCAGCGCCACCAGAGAGCGCCACGCTGCCCAGCGCCACCAGAGAGCGCCACGCTGCCCAGCGCCACCAGAGATTGGCAGCCCCATTTTTCACAGGGAGGAGAGGCTACAGCTCGATCAAGAGAGAGATTGAGAGACTGCAGTCCGGAAAAAAGCTGAGGGAGAGAGTGCTACAGGACAAAGAAGGAGGAGTGTGTGCTGAGAGAGAGCCATACTGCCCAGCGCCACCAGAGAGCGCCACGCTGCCCAGCGGCACCAGAGAGAGCTACGCTGCCTAGCGCCACCAGAGATTGGCGGCCCCATTTTTCACAGGGAGGAGAGGCTACAGCTCGATCAAGAGAGAGATTGAGAGACTGCAGCCTGGAAAAAAGCTGAGGGAGAGAGCGCTACAGGACAAAGAACGAGGAGTGTGCTGGGCGAAAGCCAGAGAGAGAGCCATACTGCCCAGCGCCACCAGAGAGCTCCACGCTGCCCAGCGCCACCAGAGAGCGCCACGCTGCCCAGCGCCACCAGAGATTGGCGGCCCCATTTTTCACAGGGAGGAGAGGCTACAGCTCGATCAAGAGAGAGATTGAGAGACTGCAGTCTGGAAAAAAGCTGAGGGAGAGAGTGCTACAGGACAAAGAAGGAGGAGTATGCTGGGCGAAAGACTGTGCCACTACCAGGGTACAGACATGCTACACTACTGTAAGGAAAGCTCTGCTGGGCCTAGTGGTTCTTCGTTGGTGCGATCGGATGCGCGGGCTCGAGCGGGTACGCGAGCTAGTGCGCATGCGCGAGAACGAGCGGGTGCGCGGTCACGGACGGGCGCGCGCACGGTCACTGGCACCGAGCGGGCTATTTAAACTGGCCATCTCCACACAGCTCTTGCTGCCTGATCTACAGCGTTCCGCATGTCCTTCCTGAAACCCTCTGTCTCTGTGCTTGTGACCCGGCCTGTCCCTCAAACCTGCTCTGCTGTCTGCCTGCCCCGATCCCGGCTTGTCTACGACCATCCTTCTGCTCATCCCTCTGGCTTATCTGCATTGTGCCCACAGTTACCAAACCCGGCTTGTCTGACCATTCTGTGCACCTATCCTGAAGTGACCTGTTGCCTGCTGGTTCCTGTTGTCCGCTGTATGCTGGTTCCTGTGACCACATACCTGCCAGTTCCTGAGAGTTGCCTGCTGGTTCCTGTTGTCCGTTACCTGCTGGTTCCTGTGACCACTTACCTGCCAGTTCCTGAGACTTGTCTGCTGGTTCCTGTTGTCCGTTACCTGCTGGTGCCTGTGACCACTTACCTGCCAGTTCCTGAGACCTGTCTGCTGGTTCCTGTTGTCCGCTACCTGCTGGTTCCTGTGATCACTCACCTGCCAGTTCCTGAGACTTGTCTGCTGGTTCCTGTTGTCCGCTATCTGCTGGTTCCTGTCATCACGTACCTGCCAGTTCCTGTGACCTGTCTGCTGGTTCCTGTTGTCCGTTACCTGCGGGTTCCTGTTGTCTGCTGCTTGCTGCTTCCTGTGACCAAGTACCTGCCAGTTCCTGTGACCTGTTGTCTGCTGGTTCCTGTTGTCCGCTGTCTGCTGGTTCCTGTCATTCCCCTGTCCAGGGTTGCTGATCATCACACAACTTCCTCTGCTGCACCTGACCTACCTGCAGCTGTTGATCCTGCCAGACACTCGTGCTCCCTTCAACTCCTGCACCCCCTGTCTCCACTATCAGGGGTTGCAAGTCTGGGAAGTAAGAGAGGTCTCCTACTGCAATCCGGGCTCGCCACTAGGTACGTGACAGTATCAGGCAGCCATGACCGAGCCCGGGCAGGGAGCCTCTCCAATGGAAGAACTCTGTTTACACCTAGCAGGCCTGTCCCAAGCAGTCAAGAGCCTTCAGGAAGGCTATACGCGCCTTGAGGAGCATGTCCTTGCTCAAGGACAACCAGTTGCCTCGGCCAACCTGCCTACCACACCAGCAGTCATGATGCTACCCCCGGAACCTCGAGTACCCGCACCCGAGAGGTTCTCCGGGGAGCGTAGCAAGTTCAGGACTTTTCGCAATGCCTGTGAGCTCTACTTTGCCCTCCAGCCGCGAACATTCTCCTTGGAAGCCACCAAAGTAGGCTTTGTGATTTCCTTGCTCCAGAATGAGCCTCAGCTCTGGGCCCACCGCCTTCTTGAACAGAAGGCTGCTGAACCTTCCCACTTAAGTACTTTCTTTGACGCAATGGCCCGAATCTATGAGGACCCACAGCTCTCCGCAACGGCAGAGGCCGCCCTCCATGCATTACTACAGGGGCGCAGGCCCGCAGAGGACTATGTCGCTGAATTCAGGAGATGGAGTACTGACACCAACTGGAACGACACGGCCCTCCGCTACCAGTTCCGGTTGGGGTTGTCGGATCCCCTTAAAGATGAACTTGCTAGAGTGGGGGTACCCCAGACCCTTGAGGAACTCATTAATCAAGCGGTACAGATTGACAGGCGCTTACGTGAGCGACTGTCCGAGAGAGCCTCCGTTCCGCCTCGGCCCACCTGGATGCTGCCCAAGGTACCCCACTTCTCCAGGGGCCCACCTCTGGCTCGATCTCCATCCTCTGTAGAAAGGCCAGAACCCATGCAGCTGGGTATGCTTCGTCCCACACTCTCCCCCGAGGAACGACAAAGACGCCGCCTGGACAATCTGTGCCTGTACTGCGGGGAGCCAGGACACTAGGTGAGATCCTGCCCAGCTAAGATCCGTAAGTGGCGTCTTCCTCCAGTTGATCAGATCCTGGCAGTTACCGACACCTCTTCTCACCTTGCTCTTTCCATTTTATTGCAGCTCCCCGGAAGGAACATTTCGGTCCCCGCCATCATTGACTCAGGTGCCTGCAGTTGTTTCATGGACTCGGCCTTTGCTGCAACCCATGGCATTCCTCTGCAACCCAAGACCCAAGGACTGCAGATACACCTGGTCGACGGATCGGCCATCCGGTCTGGGCCTGTTACCCAGGAAACCCAGCCTATCTCTGCCAGCATAAATTACCTCCATCAGGAACTTCTGTGTCTGGACATTATCTCTTCCCCCCTGTTCCCAGTTATCTTGGGTATGCCTTGGCTCCGCGCCCATAATCCCTACCAAGGAGGTTTCCTTCTCTTCTCCCTACTGCTTCCAGCACTGCCTCCCCAGGTCCGCTACTCAGCCTACTGCACTGATGTGTCTGGACAGCGAAGCCCACCAGTTGGTCCCGAAGGCCTACCATTCATTCATAGATGTTTTCAGCAAAAAGGGGGCCAAGACCCTTCCTCCTCATCAAGTGTACGATTGCCCCATTGAGCTCCTCCCCGGGGGCCGAGGTGCCTTTTGGAAGGATCTTTCCTCTATCTGAGCTGGAGCTAACTGCCCTCAAAGAATACATTGATGACAACCTTAGAAAGGGCTTTATTCGTTCCTCCACATCCCCGGCCGGAGCCGGCATCTTCTTTGTGGAAAAAAAAGACCATACCCTCCGACTATGTATCAACTACAAGGAGCTCAATAAGGTGACCATTAAAAACCGCTATCCTCTACCGCTTGTTCCAGAACTATTCCAGAGGCTGGGGGCAGCTGTTATCTTCACCAAGTTCGATCTCCGCGGGGCCTATAACTTGGTTCGCATCCGGGAAGGCGGTGAATGGAAGACCGCCTTCCGTACACGATTCGGACATTTCGAATACCTTGTGATGCCCTTTGGGCTCTGCAACGCCCCCGCCACTTTCCAACACTTCATCAACGACATTTTTCGGGACTACTTGGATTTATTTGTGATCATCTACCTAGATGACATTTTGATCTTTTCCTCCTCTATTGACAGCCACCGCCAACACGTCAAGTGTGTGTTGGGGCGACTGCGGCAGCATGGTCTGTACGCAAAACCAGAAAAATGCGAGTTTGAACAACAGAGCATACAGTTTTTGGGGCTCATCATATCCGTCGAAGGCATCAAGATGGACCCCCAGAAAATCTCTGCTATACTCGACTGGCCCGCACCGGTGGACAAAAAAGGAGTACAGCGGTTTGTGGGATTTTCGAACATCTACCGGAAATTTATTAAGGGCTTCTCAGCCATCATTTCCCCGATCACGCAGCTAACCAGACAGGGGATTCGGTTCCAGTGGACGCCTGAAGCCCAGTCCGCCTTTGTTGCTCTCAAGAAGCTCTTCACCTCCGCGTTAAAGCACCCTTATCCAGCTCTCCCATTCGTCTTGGAAGTTGACGCATCCGAAGTCGCTGTCGGGGCGATACTCTCTCAGAGACAAGGCCCCAAGGCCCTGTTGTTCCCTGTCGGGTTCTTCTCCCGCAAGTTGACGCCTCCTGAGCGGAACTATGATGTAGGTGATCGGGAATTGCTGGCAATCAAGGCGGCATTGGAGGAATGGCGGTACATTCTGGAGGGAGCGGCCCACCCAATCCTTATATATACCGACCACAAGAACCTGGAGTACTTAAAGGCTGCAAAAAGGTTAAAACCACGCCAAGCCAGGTGGGCGCTGTTCTTCTCCAGGTTCGCTTTCCACGTCACCTATAGGCCGGGCTCCAAGAACACCAAGCCTGATGCCCTGTCACGGATGTTTACCGACCCTAAAGAGCCTACCTCACCTGACACCATCCTACCCGCAGAGAATTTCCTCCTCCTACAGGAAGACTTGTTAAGCCGGATCAAGCAGGCGTACAGGGAGAACCCTCCACCTGCTGAGTCAGGAGCCTCAACCAAAGATGACCTATACTGGTTCAACGGCAAAATTTTCATCCCGGAAAGTCTCCGGGTCACCATACTTGGACATTTTGGCATTTCTAAAACCGTAGATCTGGTCCAACGCACGCTCTGGTGGCCCCAACTTGTGAAGGACTGTAAAAAGTATGTGGAATCGTGTACCACTTGTACCCGCAACAAGAGCAGTAAAACCAAATCCTGGGGGCTACTCAAACCCTTACCTGCCCCTGAAAGACCGTGGAAACTAATCACCATGGACTTCATTGTGGAACTCCCTCCCTCTGAAGGCCATACGGCCATCTTCGTGGTTGTGGATCGGCTATCCAAGATGGCCCACTTTATCCCCATGAAGGGAACCCCTTCTGCACCAGAGACGGCCCAAGCCTTCATCAAGGGAATTGTCAGACTCCATGGGGTCCGAGCTAACATCATCTCGGATAGGGGAGTTAAATTTACATCCCGGTTCTGGAAAGCACTCTGCAACTCCCTTGGCATAGAGCTATCCCTATCTTCTGCCTACCACCCTCAGACAAACGGGCAAACTGAAAGGACAAACCAAACTCTTGAGCAGTACCTACGTTGTTTTTCATCCTTCTCCCAGCAAGACTGGCTTTCTTTGTTACCATTGGCTGAATTCGCCTACAATAATTCCACTCATTCCACTACCAAGCAGACCCCGTTTTTTGACAATTATGGTTACCATCCGTCATTTTTGCCTAACTCAATACCTGAATGCTCCGTTCCTGCTGTTCTTGAGACCGTGGATTTTTTTTCTACTAATAACAAACTGTTACAGGAAACTATGACCCGGGCACAAGATCTCAACAAAGAGGCCTTCGACAAGGGTAGCAACTGGTCTTGGAACCTGGAGACAAAGTATGGTTGTCCACAATCAACCTCCGGCTCACTTGTCCCTCAAGGAAGTTAGGCCACAGATTCTTGGGACCTTTCGCAGTCAAGCGAAAGATCAACGAGGTGGCATATGAGCTAGAATTACCAGAGTCACTTCGGGTGCACCCAGTTTTTCATGTCTCACTCCTGAAACCAGCGGTCTCCAATTCTTTTCCTGGACGGTCTACAGATCCCCCAGCTCCCATAATGGTTAACGGGGAAGAAGAATTTGAGGTGGAAGCAATAGTGGATTGCAGGAAGAGAAATAATCAGGTGCAGTACCTCATCAAATGGAAGGGGTACGGTGCAGAGGAAAACTCATGGGAACCTGAAGCGAACCTGCATGCCAAACACTTGATCCAGGCCTTCAAGAGGTCACACCCTGAAAAGCTGACCCAATTGGGCATCCAGAGGCTGCCCCTTGGGGGGGGGAAATGTAAGGAAAGCTCTGCTGGGCCTAGTGGTTCTTCATTGGTGCGATCGGGTGCGCGGGCTCGAGCGGGTGCGCGAGCTAGTGCGCATGCGCGAGAACGCGCACGGTCACTGGCGCCGAGCGGGCTATTTAAACTGGCCATCTCCACACAGCTCTTGCTGCCTGATCTACAGCGTTCCGCATGTCTTTTCTGAAACCCTCTGTCTCTGTGCTTGTGACCCGGCCTGTCCCTCAAACCTGCTCTGCTGTTTCCCTCCCCCGATCCCGGCTTGTCTACGACCATCCTTCTGCTCATCCCTCTGGCTTATCTGCATTGTGCCCACAGTTACCAAACCCGGCTTGTCTGACCATTCTGTGCACCTGTCCTGAAGTGACCTGTTGCCTAATGGTTCCTGTTGTCCGCTACATGCTGGTTCCTGTGACCACTTACCTGACAGTTCCTGAGACTTGTCTGCTGGTTCCTGTTGTCCGTTACCTGCTAGTTCCTGTGACCACTTACCTGCCAGTTTATGAGACTTGTTTGCTGGTTCCTGTTGTCCGCTACCTGCTGGTGCCTGTGACCACTTACCTGCCAGTTCCTGAGACGTGTCTGCTGGTTCCTGTTGTCCGCTACCTGCTGGTTCCTGTGACCACTTACCTGCCAGTTCCTGAGACTTGTCTGCTGGTTCCTGTTGTCCGCTATCTGCTGGTTCCTGTTGTCTGCTGCTTGCTGCTTCCTGTGACCAAGTACCTGCCAGTTCCTGTGACCTGTTGTCTGCTGGTTCCTGTTGGCTGCTGTCTGCTGGTTCCTGTCATTCCCCTGTCCAGGGTTGCTGATCATCACACAACTTCCTCTGCTGCACCTGACCTACCTGCAGCTGTTGATCCTGCCAGACACTCGTGCTCCCTTCAAATCCTGCACCCCCTGTCTCCACTATCAGGGGCTGCAAGTCTGGGAAGTAAAAGAGGTCTCCTACTGCAATCCGGGCTCGCCACAAGTGCAGTGACGTCACCGTGCTCCACTGAGATCTGCGAGTTCCTCTGCTGGGGTAGCCTTCCCATTCAGAGATATTACCAAAAACTTTTGGGACGCCTATTGGCATCCCAGTCTGATGCCCCGTACACACGGTCGGATTTTCCGTTTGGAAAAAGTGTGATTGGACCTTGTTGTCGGAAATTCCGACCCGTGTGTAGGGTCCATCAGACATTTTCCATCTGAATTTTCGTCATATAAAATTTGAGAGCTGGTTCTCAAATTTTTTCCGACAACAAAATACATTGTTGGAAATTCCAATCGTGTGTGTAGACAATTCCGACGCACAAAGTGCCACGCATGCTCGGAATCAAGTAGAAGAGCACCACTGGCTATTGAACTTCATTTTTCTCGGCTCGTCGTACGTGTTGTACGTCACCGCATTCTTGACGTTCGGAATTTCCGACCAACATTTGTGTGACCCGTGTGTATGCAAGACAAGTTTGAGCCAACATCCGTCGGAAAAAAAACATGGAATTTGTTGTCGGAAAATCCTATTGTGTGTTCAAGGCATTAATCCGTAGGGTTCAATATTGAGTTGGCCCTCTCTTTGCAGCTATAACAGCTTCAACTCTTCTGGGAAGGCCGTCTGTTGGGTTGAGGTCAGGACTCTGTGCAGGCCTGTCAAGTCCCTCCACCGAAAAATTGGCTCATCCATGTTTGACCTCGATTTGTGCACTGGTCCAAATCATGAATGCTGTTGCAAGACTCATCCCCCTGACCGACCATTCAGTGTCCTCCATCCCTCTCTGCCAATCCCTCCATTGGCTTCCACTCACCCAACAAATACAATTCAAAGTACTAACAATAATTTACAAAGCCGTCCACAACTCTGCCCCCAGCAACATCACTAACCTGGTCTCAAAATGCCAACCAAGCCGCGCTCTCTGGTCCTCCCAAGACCTCCCGCTCTCCAGATCCCTTGTCACCTCCTCCCATGCTCGCCTCCAGGATTTCTCCAGAGCTTCTCACATCCGTTGGAACTCCCTACCCCTATCTGTCCGACTGTCACCTTTAGACGATCCCTGAAAACCCTTCTCTTTGACCACTTCAGCCCCGGACCAATTTGCAGCCAAAGGACCAGGCCCCTTTTTGCGATTCGGCACTGCGTCGTTTTAACTGACAATTGCGCGGTCGTGCGACGTGGCTCCAAAACAAAATTGGCGTCCTTTTTTTCCCACAAATAGAGCTTTCTTTTGGTGGTATTTGATCGCCCCTGCGGTTTTTATTTTTTGCGCTATAAACAAAAATAGAGCGACAATTTTGAAAACAATGCAATATTTTTTGCTTTTTGCTATAATAAATAGCCCCAAAAAATATATAAAAAAACATTTTTTTTCCTCAGTTTAGGCCGATACGTATTCTTCTACATATTTTTGGTAAAAAAAAAAAAATCGCAATTAGTGATTATTGATTGGTTTGCGCAAAAGTTATAGCGTTTACAAAACAGGGGATAGTGTTATGGCATTTTTATTAATATTTTTTTTTTACTAGTAATGGCGGCGATCAGCGATTTTTTATTGTGACTGCGACATTATGGCGGACACATCGGACATTTTTGACACATTTTTGGGACCATTGTCATTTATACAGCAATAGTGCTATTTAAATGCATTGATTCCTGTATAAATGACAGTTGTAGTGAAAGAGTTAACCACTAGGGGGAGGGGAGGGGTTATGGGCTGTGACGTGTGTGTTTTTTTACATTAGGGGGCGGGGCTGACGTCTGACGTAAATTTTTTTTTAAAAGTCAGTAGCTAAAAAAAAAGTAGCTGCTGACTTTTAATAAGTAAGTACACTTACCCTCCCAGGGCGCGCGCGATGTTGGCCACCGAGGCCGAGATGTCCCTTGGCGCTCCTGTCCCAGCGCCGCCATCCTCACTAAGGGAAACAGGCAGTGCAGCCTTTACGGCTTCACTGCCCGTTTCCTACTCCGCATGCGCAAGTTGCGCAGCGCTTTTTGAATGGGACGCGCTGTTAGGGAACACACATTACCCAGAAGATCACCGCGGAGTAGGAAGGAGGCAGATTAGGATTACTGCCTAGCAACAGGGATTTCCGTACAGGTAAAAAAAAATATTTTTTTTCAAATGTTTTATTTTTTATTTTTTAAAGGATATTAATGCTCTTTTTTTTTTTTTTTTAGGGTGGCCCTCCACTTTAAATGCTTCCAATGTGCCCATCATATGCTGCCAATGTCCCCTTGAGTGCCCCCATTGTGATCCCCGCCCGCTCGCTGTCTGCCCGGCACTTTCCCTGACTTGATGGGGCAGCGGGTGACATCGACGAGCGGGGTCCACCATGCTGCCATCCGCATCTCCCATCCTTTCCTCTTGATAGGTGTCCAATAGCAGTGCCTGTCGTTTCAGCCAATCAGGTGACGGGTAACAGACCCGAGCACCTGATTGGCGGAGAGGCAGTTTAGTGTTAGGAAACCGAATAGTCATTACTTTTCTAACACAGTGCCCAGCATGGCGCTCGCAGGTCACCTTTTTTTGATGCCTATTAGAGACTATGGCTCCAAGCAGGTGCTTCAAAAACACCACCCGCCACTGTAATTCAGGTGCCCGAAAAGGGGCCGGGCGCTTGAATACGGGGTGGCAGCGGTGGCCATAGATTCATGCAATGCATGAATCTTTCAATTGGTGATGGAGGGGGTGGCAGGAGAGAGGGGGCGGCTCCTGTGCACCCTTAATGCACGGGCCGCCCCTGCAATTGACCCTCCCTTTTTAGATTGTAAGCTCTGATGAGCCGGACCCTCTGATTCCTCTGCTGTAACTGTACTGTCTGCCTTCATTTTGTTTAATGTTGGTGCTATATAAATCCTGTATAATAATAATAACCCCCTAGGTGAAACATGAACCATGCTCTTAAAGAATGTAGAATATACTTTTCAATATAAACAGCAAAAACAGTAAAGTTTCAACCTAACCTGCAGAAGAAAAGTAGAGATGACATCCAATGAGGAGTTCAGATCAGTTCTACATTACAGATTATGTGCAGACGTGCCGAGTTTCTAAAAGGCCGCGGCTGCTCCGAAGCTTCATGGCTAATCCCTGGTGGCCAGTTACGGGAGGTCAAGCTGTTTTTCGCGGCCCCCGTTTTGACACACGCAATTCCCACCACCACATTTCACAGCGCACTGCGCGGATCCTCTTCTTCCTTGTTATGTATTCTTAAGCCGCCCAGTCTTTGCCGACAACCTCAACAAAAGGTTACTAAAAACATGGCGGAGCCGAGCGGAGCTCCAAAATGGAAAAAGATATCCAGAAAAAGGAGCGCACCGAAAACATAAAAAATAGACATGTGCAAAACAAAAAAATTTGTTTATTTTCGTTTCGTTTTTTTCGTTTCCGTTGATTCGTAAATTCGTAAGTCGTCGGTGTTCGTATTCGTAACGATTCGTACATTCGTAAGAGTTATTTTTTCGTTGATTCGTTTTTTCGTAAATTCGGACGCATTCGTACATTCGTAACATTTGTGTGAGATGCAGGATAAAAGGAAAAAAAAAAAATTTGGCGCTACCTCTAATAAGAAATGCAGGGTTACCATGAGCAAAAAGGGGGGGCGGTGTGAGTGTGCGTTAATCGAGCAAGTGGCCTCACCTATTTATCCTCCCCTCCTATAAATACATAAAGTAGTGAGAGATTGGGGAGGGTTTTTTTTACGGGAAAACAGGGGCCCACCCTTAAAAGTGGGGTAGAATCCCCAATTATCCAAACCCCAATCTCAGTGAGTGATAAATATAAAAGTATATATATGTATGTAAATATATATATGTAAGTATATAACATAAAGACCAAAAAACGTGTACCAAATCAATAAAAGTTGATTAAATGACAGTCCCAGTGAAACATAAGGTAAAAA
Organism: Lithobates sylvaticus; assembly: GCA_028564925.1. NCBI lineage: Eukaryota > Metazoa > Chordata > Amphibia > Anura > Ranidae > Lithobates > Lithobates sylvaticus. Next base: position 7,299,477 of record CM053028.1, on the reverse strand, counting down.
GTGATTGAAAATAAAATAAAAGTCCTGGGTATGGCACAAAAACAAGTCCAGTTTCAAGTGAAAAAAGAAAAAAATAACAATAAAAAACCCTAAAAAACACTGTGTCAAAAACACGCTTTCTTCCAGAAGTGATTCAAAAGTGACTTTTGTGCTCCAGCAGTGATGGTGACTTTGGTGTTGCCCCCTCTGGCTCCCTCACTCACCAGATTGAAGTACCCCTGCAGGGGTAAACAGCTTTTTCAGATATCTTTATCTCGTCCCGTTTCTGGAAGGTATCCTGGCCAGTTATTCCCTCCGATAGATTCACCCAGGTTCCTTGGGAGATGTTTGAAGAGCCTCAGAGAATGAGGGATAATAGCATCCAGCGTGCCCCAACGAGTGTGGGGGGTAAAACTCCCAAAAAAAGGAAAAAAAAAAGAGGAAGATCCTTGTGTGATATCAGGCGGCAAAATTTTTATTTAAAATAGATAAAAACAAATAAGTAAAAGTTAAAAATATAAGGCCAGGGTATCTCGCAGGATACACCTGGTCCGCCACACACAGTAAACAAGATAGAGGGAATAGGGTCGGTATACAGCTTGCGCTCCAGCTGCGTACCAGACCTCTCGTTCCCACACCGGAAGTGACATCAGCACGCCTTACTAGTTTCGTCGTCAGACGTTTTCAAAGGCAACGCCATCTTGCTACACCTCACGGTTTAAGAAGGCAGCGGAGGTGTGTGTTCCACTTAGTGTTAGCCAATGGGAACCGAAATAAACGTATCATACGCCCACCAGGGCGTGTATTAATCCCCACATTAACCTCTTCCATAAAGAGGAAGATTTTGGCCATGCAGACCAGGTGGGTGGATTTATTTGAAAAGGCAGGCTAAATAGCCCCCAATATAATACAGTGGTCGCACATCTCCGCTTGCCCTGTACAGGAGAAAGGCAATTGCCGTTTACTAATTTGCATTAAAGAAGAGAACATGTGAAAGGGGAATACTAAACGTTATTGTTGGGTAACAATTAAACACAAATAAAGATAAAAAAAAATAAAAATAAAAAGTTGTTCATAAGGTTGAGCTACTTATTTGCATATAGGCGGTCTCCAATTATGCAGCTTAATGTGGTGGCTAGGAGAGTTACATCCAGCCAGGGTTTTAAATGTCAGATCGAACCCAGCTATTGCTTAGTATTTTTTACATTACTAGGACAAGATGTTTCATCGTGCGGGTGAGCTTGACTATTTTGTATAGGTGCTTTCCACTTATGCAGCTTGTTGTGGTGGCCGGGGGATTACATCCTCCCTGGGAAATTAAATGCCAGGTCAAACCCAGCTACTACTATGTAAAGCTAAAAAGCCCTCATAATAGTATTCATACATAAAGTGTATAACCCTTCCATAGAGTGTTTAACCCCTCCTTCCATAGAGTGTTTAACCCCTCCTTCCATAGAGTGTTTAACCCCTCCTTCCATAGAGTGTTTAGCCCCTCCATATCATGGGTAACCTTATATATATTTATATAGAAACCAAGCCTAAATGAGACAGAAGGAGATAATAATGATCAAAATGTGAAAAATAAGTGTAAACTTTTAGTGGAGGTGAGTAGTTTGCAAGGAGTCCTATAGGGTCCCTGTCCCATGCGTCATATCCAATGGAACCAATATATAGCATGGCCCGGGGAAAAAAAAAAAAAAAGGGGGGGGGGGTAAAAAAGGGGCCCATTCCGAAGGAACTAATATATCGGTCCCATTAAATGTCTAATATATCCAGTGTACTGCTTCAATACACTGGCCCCCCCCAGATATACTAAGCTCCAACTCCCCAGAGCAACAAGGCATTATGTGTCCATAATGTCTCCTATGGGTCGTTCCCAGAAGAACATAGCTATCACTACAATTGCCCTTCTCCTGTACAGGGCAAGCGGAGATGTGGGACCACTGTATTATATTGGGGGCTATTTAGCCTGCCTTTTTAAATAAATCCACCCATCTGGTCTGCATGGCCAAAATCTTCCTCGTTATGGAAGAGGCTAATGTGGGGATTAATACACGCCCGGGTGGGCGTCTGATACGTTTATTTCGGTTCCCATTGGCTAACACTAAGTGGAACATACACCTCCGCTGCCTTTTTAAACCGTGAGGTGTAGCAAGATGGCGTCGCCTTTGAAAACGCCTGACGACGAAACTAGTAAGGCGTGCTGATGTCACTTCCGGTGTGGGAACGAGAGGTCTGGTACGCAGCTGGAGCGCAAGCTGTATACCGACCCTATTCCCTCTATCTTGTTTACTGTGTGTGGCGGACCAGGCGTATCCTGCGAGATACCCTGGCCTTATATTTTTAACTTTTACTTATTTGTTTTTATCTATTTTAAAATAAAAATTTTGCCGCCTGATATCACACAAGGATCTTCCTCTTTCCTTTTTTTGGGAGTTTTACCCCCCACACTCGGTGGGGCACGCTGGATGCTATTATTCCTCATTCTCTGAGGCTCTTCAAACATCTCCCAAGGAACCTGGGTGAATCTATCGGAGGGAATAACTGGCCAGGATACCTTCCAGAAACGGGACGAGATAAAGATATCTGAAAAAGCTGTTTACCCCTGCAGGGGTACTTCAATCTGGTGAGTGAGGGAGCCAGAGGGGGCAACACCAAAGTCACCATCACTGCTGGAGCACAAAAGTCACTTTTGAATCACTTCTGGAAGAAAGCGTGTTTTTGACACAGTGTTTTTTAGGGTTTGTTATTGTTTTTTTTTTTTTTTCACTTGAAACTGGACTTGTTTTTGTGCCATACCCAGGACTTTTATTTTATTTTATTTTTAATCACTTTCACTCTATGTTTCACTGGGACTGTCATTTAATCAACTTTTATTGATTTGGTACACGTTTTTTGGTCTTTATGTTATTTACTTACATATATATACCTTTATATTTATCACTCACTGAGATTGGGGTTTGGATAATTGGGGATTCTACCCCACTTTTAAGGGTGGGCCCCCTGTTCCCCTAAAAAACCCTCCCCAATCTCTCACTACTTTATGTATTTATAGGAGGGGAGGATAAATAGGTGAGGCCACTTGCTCCATTAACGCACACTCACACCGCCCCCCCTTTTTGCTCATTAACCCTTGGTAACCCTGCATTTCTTATTAGAGGTAGCGCCAAATATTTTTTTTTTTTTTTTTTCCTTTTATCCTGCATCTCACATTTTAAATAGTCCTCTAGGGGGCTATTTTTTGGAAAGGCTGCACACCTATACTTCTTGCTCCTAAGCGCGGAGTTGTTTGTTGTATTACCCCTCCCCCTAATACAGAGCTCCTCCTACAAGTACAGAACCACCCACAGTACAGAACCCCCCCAAAGACACAGCACAGATCCCCCCACAGTACAATGTCCCCCCCCCACACAGCACAGATCCCCCCACCGTACACTGCCCCCCACACACAGCACAGATCCCCCCACAGTACAATGTCCCCCACACACAGCACAGATCCCCCCACAGTACAATGTCCCCCACACACAGCACATATCCCCCCCAGGACACCCCCCTACACACAGCACAGACCCCCCCCCCAGGACACCCCCCTACACACAGCACAGATCCCCCCCCCCCAGGACACCCCCCTACACACAGCACAGATCCCCCCCCAGGACACCCCCCTACACACAGCACAGATCCCCCCCCCAGGACACCCCCCTACACACAGCACAGATCCCCCCCCCAGGACACCCCCCTACACACAGCACAGATCCCCCCCAGGACACCCCCCTACACACAGCACAGATCCCCCCACAGTACACCCCCCTACACACAGCACAGATCCCCTACAGTACAATGTCCCCCCCACACACAGCACAGATCCCCCACAGTACACTGCCCCCCCCACACAGCACAGATCCCCCCACAGTACACCCCCCTACACACAGCACAGATCCCCCCCACAGTACACTGCCCCCCCACACACAGCACAGATCCCCCACAGTACACTGCCCCCCCCACACACAGCACAGATCTGTGTGTGGGGGTGTGTGTGTGTGTGTGAGCGGTTACAGTGTTCTGGTATCACCAAAACCTAAGGCCCATTTTTCTGCAGAGTATATACGGCGGGCCTAATAGTATACTGTATATACTGCTGTTCAGAGTATATAGTGCCTGGAGGACTCCCACGGCATTTAAAATAAAAAAATTGGGTGCGGGGTTCCCCCTAATATTCATACCAGACCCAAAGGGCCTTGGTAATGGACTGGGGTGGGGGGCGATCTGACACTGGCAGGGAAGGGGTTAACCACTAGGGGGCGATCCAGGGGTTAAGTGTGTCCTAGGGAGTGATTCTATCTGTGGGGGGGATTGGCTACAACTCACATGAAAGGCGATCACTGCTCCCGATGACAGGGAGCAGTGATCTCTGTCATATCACTAAGCAGAACGGGGGTAATGGCTTGTTTATATAGGCATCTCCCCGTTCTGCGGCTCCGTGATACGATCGCGGGACACCGGCGGACATCAAGTCCGTGGTTCCCACGGGCGCGGTCATGCTGCACCCGGCTGGCTCGTGCGCCTGCTAACCCCGCCAATTAAACGGGACTTACAGGTACGCTCATTTGCCCACCGCTGCCATTGTGCCAACATATATCGGCGTGCAACGATCGGCATGTGGTTAAAGTCCAAAACCCTCTTTTTCTTGCATATAGATAGGGATGGAGCTGAGTGATCTCACACACCTCATTTACAGTCCCTCTTTTACACGGTCAAAATTTCCGGTGAAAGCAGTCCGATGGGAGCTTTTCATCAGATTTCCCGACCGCATGTATGCCCATCGGTCTTTTTCTGTCAGCATTTCCGATGGACTTTGGATTGAGAACCTGTTCTTAATTTTTCTGATTTTCCGATGGTGTGTATGCAATTCCGACACGCAAAATTCCGACGCATGCTCGGAAAAAATTTGACGCATGCTCGGAAGCATTGAACTTCCCTTTTTCATTACTGACCGTCGGAATTTGGTGTGACGTGTGTAGGCAAGACCTTCGGAATTCCGACGGGAAAACCATCAGAGCTTTTTCCGACGAGAATTCCGACCGTGTGTACGCGGCATAACAGAAGTGTTACAGCTCACCACGACGTTGCGGTGTGGTGCAAAAAATGCAACACAATTTAATTTTCTTAGGTTGATATATACAGTATTTGTTTAGTAGTACAAAGCTGGGTAGGTAGTGTATATTTATTTTTATGTTTGACTCTATAAAAAAAACCAAAAAAAACAAATGTGTTAATTTAGACCTAAATCGAGTATATTTTTTCGGAGTCCACTTCAAAATATTTTTCTACCTGCTGACATTTTATGAAGTAAAGCTCATCAGTCAGGATCACTCTGCGCACATCATTAGCGAAGTTCAGTAGACAGACTTGGAATAATAATTGACAAGTGAGCTGAATCTTTTTTAAGATCTCATTTTAAAGCTTTTAAGCGCGGGTTCAGGAGCAGATTAATGGGATGGGAATATTAAGTTCTTCTCTTTGGGGTTTGGTTACAATTTTTTTTTTTTTTTTTTTCAATTAGTCTCAGGAACAGGAATGGGACATATTTTATTCATAGGGTGGCATCAGGTGGAGGAGTCAGTCCACGCACCGTATATTAAGCTTGTGTTTTGTAGCTGCAGGATGTTCTCCTGATTCTAGTTTGGCTTTAATGCTTATTGGTTGAGACAGAGAATCAATAGAAACATCTCCGAAGACCCATTTGTATCGATTCTGGACTTCATAAAAAGTCATTTGAGGAAATATGTCACTTTGATTTCATTGGTGAGACACAAAATTCCTTTGTTAGCGCATTATAGCATTATTTTATTTTTTTGGTTAACCCGGCTATGTCACGGCCAAGTAAATTTAAATAAATATTTCATACAATGTATAAATAAGATTAATGTCTTAAAGTGGTGTTTCTACCAAAAAAAATGAATTAGAATTCATAAAAAAATAAAAAATAAAATAATTGGAAAAATTTTTTTTTTTTACTCACATCTAAATGCCTGTTGCTAGGGGGTCCCTCGTATTCTGCCTCCTTCAGTGCCCGGGCACTGACATCACTTCCCCTCAGCGCAGTCAGTCATCTGGGACACGTGACAGGTCCCACATGACCCTGCGGCGTATCACGGCGCGTGGCGCCGCTCGCGCATGCGCAGTGGGTGCCCGGCTGTGAAGCCACAGCCGGGTGCCCACAGTAAGAATGCCGGCGCCGCAAAAGGAGCGGGGAGCGAGGGGGGGGGGCTTCGTTCCCCCCGCATTGCTGGACCCTGGGACAGGTAAGTGTCCGATTATTAAAAGTCAGTTTTTTTTAGGGGGCCCCCTACTTTAATATAAAATAGGTAGGGAGGACCCTCACCATGCAAACAACCAAAATATATATACAAGGATTGACCAAGTCAAAAAAAATTGGAGGACTTTGTGGGCACACAATGAGAGGGAAAATCAATAAAAAAAATAAACTATAAATTTTATTACAGCATAATTAAAATTACAAAAAACATATAACCAACATACAAACACCCTGTATGGGCACAGTTACCAGTTACCCAATGATGCAGTTACAGAGGGCTGGATCTAAGGTACAGAAATAGATGTTATAATATATCAAAGTAGAAGAAGAATTTCTGATCCAGTAATGCCTCCAAAAACTTGACGCGTTTCACTAAAATATGAGCTTCCTCAGGACGGAAACTGGGTAGGTGCTGATAAACTCGTGGCTCAGGGTATGGGAGAACCTATGGCACTACACAGCAAGGAAAGCCGTACATAGGGGTGCAGTGCCTGGAAGGGGGTACATTTTCCCCTGCTTATGCAGCAATACTGATTTGAGCCGTAACAAAAGGTCTCCCCCTATGGGATAAGTGCAGTATTTACATGTTCAGACATGCTATCGGTCTCTATACTTAAAGGGATTGAGCACTCATCCATTCAAAATAGTGGTTCTGTACCCATGGGCCATTTCTTGGTACTACTGATACATCTATAGTGGGAATCTGTGACTACTTTACCGTATATACTCGAGTATAAGCCGACCCGAATATAAGCCGAGGCACCTAATTTTACCACAAAAAACTGGGAAAATGTATTGACTCGAGTATAAGCCTAGGGAGAGAAATGCGCAGCTACTGTTTGTGTAAAAGAGAGTCAACAATGCCCATTTGCAGCAGCCTCACTGTGCCCATTTGCAGCCTCACTGTGCCCATTTGCAGCCATAGGTCCCCCAAACTTCAAACTTCAAAATTGACCGACTTTGGGGCCCTGTATCTCGGGGCCACTTGGTGCTAGGAACCCTAAATTTGGATATGTTGTAGTGTTAGTTCCACTGGGGTTTCACACCAAATTTGGGGTTCCTAGGAACCCTTAACTACCGAGTTTGAAGTTTGGGGGACCTATGGCTGCAAATGGGCACAGTGAGGCTGCAAATGGGCATTGTTGACCCTCTTTTACACTTACAGTAGCTGTCTCTGCTGCAGAAAAGTGCTTGACTCCCGTATAAGCCGAGGGGGGCAGTTTCAACACCAAAAAAATGTGCTGAAAAACTTGGCTTATACTCGAGTATATACGGTATATTCTAATATACTTATATATGACTGTTGCTTATCAGTGATACATATCATAGACCACATATCTTAAAATTCCGTCTTTTTCGGTTGTCTGTTAGTTCTGTGAGGTTCTCCCATACCCTGAGCCACAAGTTTACCAGCACCTACCCAGTTTTTTGTCCTGAGGAAGCTAATATTTTAGTGAAACGCGTCGACAAGCACGTTTTTGGAGGCATTACTGGGATCAGAAATTCTTCTTCTACTTTCATATATTATGACATCTATTTCTGTACCTTAGATCCAGCCCTCTGTAACTGCATCATTGGGTAACTGTGTCCATACAGGGTGTTGTTTGTATGTTGGTTATATGTTTTTTGTAATTTTAATTATGCTGTAATAAAATGTATACTTTTTTTATTGATTTTTCCCTCTCGTGTGCCCACAAAGTCCGCCAATTTTTTTGACTTGGTCAATCCTTGTATATTTATCTTAATATAAAATCTTTTTTCTGATGACTATATTTTGGTGTTTACTAAAATAATTTTTACATGAAATAAATATTTCTTATTCAGTTCATACAACACTTAAACAAAATGTATAAATCATTTATTTATTTTTTTTCTAAAATGAAATTGTATTTCTGATGATTATATTTTGGTGTTTACTAAAATAAATATTACATTAAACAAATATTTCCTATTCAGTTCATACAAAACTTAAACACATATTTCATACAGTGTAAAAATAAAATAAATCTCCTAATATAAAATTTTATTTCTGATGACTAATTTTCGGTGTTTACTAAAAAAAAAAAAAAATAAATGTTTTATATATATATATATATTTCATATATATATATATATATATATATATATATATATATATATATTATATATATATATATATATATATATATATAAAATATATATATATATATATATATATATATATATATATATATATATATATATATATATATATATATATATATATATATATATATATATACAACATTAAATATATATTTCCCATTCAGTTCGTGCCACACTTAAACAAAAATTGCATACAATGTATAAATACAATCAATTTCCTAAAATAAAATTTCATTTCTGATAACTGTATTTTGGTGTTTATTTTCAATATCTCTTACATTTCAAATATCTGTAAAGTTTTCAACAATTTCTCAACAACAACAAACATCATGAAATAAATGTATTCTGCTAAAATGAGTATTAATATTTGTAACTAATTGCAATGGATATTTTTTAATAATCAGTCACATACTTATTTAGTTCAAAATATAATGTATAAAAAATTCATATTTTTTAAGACTTGAAATTAAAACAGAAGACGGAGTCAGGAGGAAAATTGTCATCATTCTCAATGATAGGGCATTCTTTTCTCCCACTGACACCAACTATAGGGCGTTTTTTCACAGCCCTTGAGCTAATCATATGCTAGTGGCCTCCAAACTGTGGCCAGGTGCCAGATGTGGTCCTTTGTTTGCTTTTATTTGGCCCTTGTGGCACCATTCCATCCACTGACTCCAAAAACAGGACAATATTCTTCCCACTGACACCAACAATGATGTACTATTACTCCCACTGGCACCAATGATGGGGCATTATTCCTCCCACTGACACCAAAGATGGAGCACAATTTCTCCCATTGACACCAACAATTGCATATTCCTTCCAATGACACCAAAGTTGGGGCACTAATCCTCCCATTGACACCAAAGATGGGGCACTATTTATCCCATTGACACCAACAATGGTGTACTATTCCTCCCACTGACACCAAAGACGAGGCACTGTTTTATCCACTGACACCAATGATAGGGCACTATTCATCCCACTGACACCAACAACGGCATACTATTCCTCCCAATGACACCAAAGATGGGGCACTATTCCTCCCATTGACATAAAAAACGGGCACTATTCCTCCCAGTGACACTGATGATGTGGCACTATTCCTACAATTGACACCAAAAACGTGCACAATTCCTCCCACTGACACCAACAATGGCATACTATTTGTCCCACTGACACCAACAATGGCGTACTGTACATTTCACTGACACCAATGATGGGACACTATTCCTTCTATTGACACCAAGAACTGTTACTATTCCTCCCACTGACACCAATAATGGTGACTATTGCTCTCACTGACACCAACAATGGCATACTATACCTTTCACTGACACCAATTACAGGGCACTATTCCTCCCAATGATACCAATGATGGGGCACTATTCCTCCCACTGACACCAACAATGGCATACTATTCCTCCCACTGACACCAATTATGGAGCACTATTCCTATAACTGACACCAAAAATGGGTACTATTCCTCCCACTGAAACCAATGACTGGGCAAAATTCCTCTCATGGGGTACTGTACCTTTCACTGACACCATTGATGGAGCACTATTCCTTCCACTGACACCAACAATGGCATACTATACCTTTCACTGACACCAATTATAGGGCACTATTTCTTCCACTGACACCAATAATTTGGCACTATTCCTCCCATTGACACCAACAATGGCGTACTATTCCTCCCACTTATACCAACAATAGCATACTATTCATCCCACCGACACTAACAATGGCATACTATTCCTCCCGCTGACACCAATGATGGGGCACTATTCCTCCCACTGACACCAACAATGGCGTACTGTACCTTTCACTGACACCAATTATAGGTCACTATTCCTTCCACTGATACCAATGATTGGTTAGAGTTTACTCTTACTAATGCCGGGGCATTGTTTTTTTCCCACTTGTCTACAGTCCGGCCCTTCTAAAGTCTGATGGGTGGTAAACTGGCCCCGTGTTTGAAAAGATTGGAGAGCCCTTCTTTGGTGTTCTTTAGACCAAAGATGATGATTTCTGCCAGTGTAACAATAAATAGAGCGAACCCTTCTGCTCCTGGAAGTCACCACCATCTTTGCGATGTACAGAGGCGGCTCTCTAATTAGGCAAATCAGGCGGTCGCCTTAGGCCTCGCACTACCAGGGGCCTCGCGGCTGCCTAATTTGCCTGACGTGTGTGGGAGTTGGAGGGAATGTCCACTTAAATTATTTTTCCCGTTTTGGGCATGAGTGGGTCTTAGATTTGCCTAAGGCCTCACAAAGCCTAGAGCCGCCTATGGTGATGTATTGTGTTTCCGGCCTTCACTGGCTTTATCAGCCGGTTATAATCGCTCTTCACTGTTTTCTTTCACCGGCACCCTCTTGCCAATAATTGAAAGTACTGGAGACTCACCTGCGGTGAACCTTGACTCCATGACATCTCCGAAGCTTTGCTGTCCACTTACCTCGCACAGAAAAACAACTGCAATACATTCTAAGCATGTAATTAAATATTCTCCTTGATTGGCAACTATTAGCCGGAGCGCGGCGGGTACAGAAAATATTGATGAGCATTTCTTTGCTTTGAAAAACAAGGTGAAAGGTGACTTCTAAGCAGTAAACCTCCGATAATGAGAACTGAGCCCCGCAAAGACATGCTAAACCTTCTACAAACCATGGATAATAATTGCTTAACCTTCGGTAAGCAATGTTAATCTTCGATTGAGAATTTGATGCAGTAGATAGAGATACAGAAGCTTTGGCTAGATGATCACTACGGACGTATTTTGCTGAGCTTTCTAAGAGGGCTGCGGATTGTGAAGTCATGCAATCTGCAGATTAACCACTTCAGCCCCGGACCAATTTGCAGCTAAAGGACCAGGCCCCTTTTTGCAATTCGGCACTGCGTCGCTTTAACTAACAATTGCGCGGTCATGCGACGTGGCTCCAAAACAAAATTGGCGTCCTTTTTTTTCCCACAAATAGAGCTTTCTTTTGGTGGTATTTGATCGCCCCTGCGGTTTTTATTTTTTGCGCTATAAACAAAAATAGAGCGACAATTTTGAAAAAAATGCAATATTTTTTACTTTTTGCTATAATAAATATCCCCAAAAAATATATAAAAAAACATTTTTTTTCCTCAGTTTAGGCCGATACGCATTCTTCTACATATTTTTGGTAAAAAAAATCGCAATTAGCGATTATTGATTAGTTTGCGCAAAAGTTATAGCGTTTACAAAATAGGGGATAGTTTTATAGCATTTTTATTAATATTTTTTTTTTTATTAGTAATGGCGGCAATCAGCGATTTTTATTGTGACTGCGACATTTTGGCGGACACATCGGACATTTTTGACACATTTTTGGGACATTTGTCATTTATACAGCAATCACTGCTATTTAAATAGCACTGATTCCTATGTAAATGACAGTTGTAGTTAGGGGGTTAACCACTAGGGGGCGGGGAGGAGTCAGTGTGACGTGTTGTGTTTTTTTTACAGTAGGGGGGCGTGGCTGTACGTCTGACGTCATTGATCGGCGTTCCCGATGACAGGGAACCGCCGATCACTGACAGGCAGTGTAGGAAGCGGGGAGAGGTTTGTTTACATAGACCTCTCCCCGTTCTTCAGCTCCGTAACCCGATCGCGGGATACCAGCGGCGATCGGGTCCGCTGGTCCCGCGGCCGGGGTCACGGAGCTCCCGACCGGGTCGCGAGCGCGCCGCTAGCGGCGCGCGCGCAACCCACGGGCAGGCACATGCACGATCACATACAGGTACGTGATTCTGCCTGCCAGTGCCATTCTGCTGACGTATATATGCAGTGGCCGGTCGGGAAGCGGTTACATATACATCCGCCCACTCTTCAAAATAATCAGAAGATCAGACCTCTGCTTCCACTCAGACGCTGACGACACCCAATTATATTTTCGGATCACTGGACAAAAAGACCATCATCAGCAATTAGAAAACTGCCTCACCCCGATAGACGACTGGATGACCACTAGCTCTCGTAAACTCAACGAATCAAAAACAGAACTTCTTATTCTACATGCAAACCAAAACTCCCGAACCAAGATCCCTTGGACACCACCCACCATCTTTGGACAGACCATCTCCCCAAGGACCAAGGCCAAGAGTCTCGGAGTCATTTTTTGACTCAGAAATGTCAATGGAGGCACAAATAGGATCGGTAGTTAGCGGATCTCACCATCTCCTTCGCCTGCTACGCAGACTCATCCCCTTCATTCCAAAGGAGGACAAAGCAGTGGTGATTGGAACAGTCATTAATTCACGACTTGACTACGCAAACTCCCTCTACATAGGATTACCCCAATATCAACTTGCGCGCTTACAACTTATCCAAAACACGGCGGCAAGACTGATAACAGGAAAAAAACACTGGGAATCCATCTCCCCTCCCCTGAGGAGCCTACATTGGCTAACCGTAAAGAATCGGGTCGCATTCAAGACCTTTGGCCTCACCCACAAATGCGCCCACTGAGACGCTCCTCAATACCTTCTCGATAAAATAAAACACTACACACCCAATCGCAGTCTTCGATCGTCCGACCAAAACCTCCTCCTCATCCCCAAGTCCCGCTACAAATCATAAGGGGAACAGAGATTCGCTGTCCAAGGACCACGGCTATGGAACGCTCTACCAACCTACATCCGCATGGAAGAAAACCATCAGGTCTTCAGGAAAAAACTCAAGACCACCTCTTCTAGAAGCTTGACAACAAACCACTAATACAGCGCTTTGAGGCGATTCGGTTCGCATTGTAGCGCTATACAAATTATTCATTCATTCATTCATTCATGGGTGAAATGGAAAATATTGGATTTTAAAGGTACCAAAAAAAACACATATTTGGTTTTAAAAAGTATCAGATTTTATTTTAACTCTTAAAAAAAATAAACATATCACATGTAAAACCATCATACAGTATCCATGCAGCTATGGTACAGGTGCACTAACTTCCGCTCTACATGTTTCGTCAGACTATTGCTCCGTACACAAAATCCGTCGGATTTTTTCCGACACTGGTGTTGCATACACACGGTCGGACAAAGTTGTCGGAAAATCTGATCATTCTGAACGTGGTGTTGTTCATTGCGTACGACGGAACTACGTAGAGGCTAGTAGCCAATAGCTTTGGTCTCGTAATTTGATCTGAGCATGCGTGGCACTTTGTCCGTCGGAATTCTCTACATACGATCGGAAAAAGTCCGATTGGATTTTGTTGTCGGAAAATTTTGAGAGCAGGATCTCAAAAAGTCCGATGGAGCCCACACACGGTCGTATTTTCCGACAACATGGTCCGATAGGACATTTTCCGTCTGAGTATCCGACAGTGTGTACGGGGCATATGGCTTCTTCAGGAGACTTTTAATAAGTACTGCATGCATAATTGCTGTTTACTAGACCAATCAGAATTTGATAAGATCAATATACTGGACCATACATCAACAGGATAATAAACAGTGAAAACACAGTAAAGAACACAAGACCCCAGGATAATCCATGCGCCCGAACCCTAATCTCCATGCAGGGCGCCGGACGCATGGATTCCAATGGGGTTTTTCTTTTTTAACCACATGATAAGAGCCTGAGTGTCAGACTTCCAGGTACCTGACCGATGAGCCCGATATAGCAGAGGAAGGTCTCCCTTACGTGTCTGGCTTGCGGCCCGTGGTAGTATAGACAGGAGGCACGAGAGCGCAGAGTGGTATGAGAGCCTGGAGGGTGGTAGCAGAGGAGTTGGCTCAGGATCCAGGTGCTGGTGGTTTGGTGATCACTTGACCGCAGGCTGGCAGGCCGGTACAGAGGCAGAGCAGGAGCAGAGCAGGCAGGTCAGGTCACAGGCAGGGTTGGCAACAGGCGGGAAGCGCAGTACAGAGGCGCAGGGTCAAGACAGGCCGAGGTCAGGTGCAGGCAGGAGACAAGGGTAATCCAAGGAGCAAGCCGGGTAGTCAGGAGGTCAAACATTCAAACAGGGTAACAGAAGCAAAGACACGGGGAGCTGCAGATCAGACAGCACCAAGCAGAGTGCACTTTTATCTTGTAGAGGACTGACCAGTGGCGGCTGGTGCTCAAATTTTTTGGGGGGGCGCAAAACAAACAGCCTCACTGTGCCATCAAACGCTGCCACTGTGCCCATTAAATGCTGCCACTGTGCCCATCAAACGCTGCCACTGTGCCCATCAAACGCTGCCACTGTGCCCAACAAACGCTGCCACTGTGCCCAACAAACGCTGCCACTGTCCCCTTTAAACGCTGCCACTGTCCCCTTTAAACGCTGCCACTGTGCCCATCAAACGCTGCCACTGTGCCCATGAAACGCTGCCACTGTGCCCATCAAACGCTGCCACTGTGCCCATTAAATGCTGCCACTGTCCCCTTTAAACGCTGCCACTGTCCCCATTAAACGCTGCCACTGTGCCCATCAAACGCTGCCACTGTCCCCAATAAATGCTGCCACTGTGCCCATCAAACGCTGCCACTGTGCCCATCAAACGCTGCCACTGTGCCCATTAAATGCTGCCACTGTCCCCTTTAAACGCTGCCACTGTGCCCATTAAATGCTGCCACTGTGCCCATTAAATGCTGCCACTGTGCCCTTTAAACGCTGCCACTGTGCCCATCAAACGCTGCCACTGTGCCCATCAAACGCTGCCACTGTGCCCATCAAATGCTGCCACTGTGCCCATTAAATGCTGCCACTGTCCCCTTTAAACGCTGCCACTGTGCCCATTAAATGCTGCTACTGTGCCCATCTAACGCTGCCACTGTGCCCATCTAACGCTGTCACTGTGCCCATCTAACACTGCCACTGTGCCCATGTAAAGCTGCCACTGTGCCCATCTAAGGCTGTCACTGTGCCCCAAGTGCTGCCATTGTGCCTCAAATGCTGCCACTGTGCCCATTAAATGCTGCCACTGTGCCCATCTAACGCTGCCACTGTGCCCATGTAAAGCTGCCACTGTGCCCACCTAGGCGTCCAATCACAGCGCCTGTGACTTCAGCCAATCAGGGGACCGGTAACACAGACCGGCAACCTGATTGGCTGAGAGGCGGGTCTGTCTGTGTTCCCTAACACAATACTGTGTAAGCAGCGAACGCAAAGCATTGCGCCCGCTGTTTACACTTCTGGAAGCCTATTAGAGCCCACCGCTCTAATAAGGTCCCCTATTAGAGCTTTACAGCTCTAATAGGGCACTTCCAGAAACACCCCCCCCCCCGCTGTAATTCAGATGCCCGGCGCCCGACAAGGGGCCGGACACCTGAATAGGGGGGCGGCAGCGGTGACAAAAGATAGATTCATGCAATGCATGAATCTATCTATTGGTGATAGAGCGGTGCAGGAGAGGGGGGGCGGCGCTCCTACCCCTCTATGCACGCACCGCCACTGGGACCGACGGCTGAACACGAAGATACCGGGGGTTATGGCAGCTAGCAACGATATCCTCCTTCAAAGTAAGGGCGTATATCGGCGTTCGGCGGTCCGGAAGTGGTCAAGTGTGAGAAATATGCAAAAAAATAAAAATCAGAAAGCGGGAAAATACTTTTTCACACAACAGTAGGTAGATTGTCGTTTTGCCTCTGTACTGTGTCATTGGCGGGATGTATAATCATAGCGGGAGCAGGTCGCCGGTGGCTGTGTGTGACCCAGACCCGGGAAGTGTCAGATCATGTACTAGGTACTAGTTACGTGATCTGGCACAGAGTGACCTCCCTGCCTCAGTAAACGTACTAGCGGTTAACAACTTCCCGACCGGCGTACACAGATGTACGTCGGCAGAATGGCACGGACAGGCATAAGGGCGTACAGGTACGTCCCTTTAAAAATGCCACCGTGCCATCGCGTGCGCGCCGCCGGGTCCCCGGTCGGGGCCCCAGTGAGTCCGGTCACGGGTCCCGCAGACTCGATCGCCGTGGGGATACCCGCGAACGTCTCATGGGGAGGCTGAACGGGGAGATGCAGAAGTAAACAGCATCTCCCCGTTCTGCCTAGCAACAAGTGACACTGATCTCTGCTCCCTGTGATTGGAGCAGAGATCAGTGTTCACTAACACCTAGCCACGCCCCCCACAGTTAGTAACACGCCCCTAGGACACACTTAACCCCTACACTGCCACCTCCTGGTTAACCCCTTCCCTGCCAGTGTCATTTACACAGGAATCAGTGCATTTAAATAGCACTGATTGCTGTATAAATGACAATGGTCCCAAAAATTTGTAAAAAAAAAAAGTCCGATGTGTCCGCCATAATGTCGCAGTCACAATAAAAAATCGCTGATCGCCGCCATTACGAGTAAAAAAAAATATTAATAAAAATGCTATAAAACTGTCCCCTATTTTGTAAATGCTAATCAATAATCGCTTATTGCGATTTTTTTTTTTACCAAAAATATGTAGAAGAATACGTATCGGCCTAAACTGAGGAAATAAAAACATTTTTTATATATTTTTGGGGGATATTTATTATAGCAAAATGTAAAAAAATTATGATTTTTTTTCAAAATTGTCGCTCTTTTTTTGTTTATAGCGCAAAAAAATAAAAACCGCAGGGGCGATCAAATACCGCCAAAAGAAAGCTCTATTTGTAGGAAGAAAAGGACGTCAATTTTGTTTGGGAGCCACGTCGCACGACCGCACAATTGTCAGTTACAGCGACGCAGTGCCGAATCGCAAAAGTGCTCTGGTCTTAAGCCAGCAAAATGGTCCGGGGCTGAAAGTGGTTAAAATAGAACATAACATTTTTTAAATAATTGAATTAAACATTTAAGATTTTAAAAAGTAAAAACATTTTTTTGAAACGTTCTTAAACATTTTTTTAACACCGTTAAACATTCAGTCCACTCAATGCTACATAATACAGTTTTGAAGATCCAGTATATCAAATAAGTCCTTGAAAAGTTGCCGATATTCATAATGGAAAATGTCTCTGAAATGTTTTTTGCAGTTCTCACCAAACGAATACAAGTTTTTTTTATCCATGTCCTTGAGAGTGTCGCTCTAAGCAGAGATACGTTATGCTCGGCGGGACTGCGAATGTAACTCGAACGTTTCCCCTATAAATTTCCATCCCGGGACTCATCTTCTTCTAACCTCCTTTTGTATCCCCAGTATGACCAATTACTTTCCCGAAATAGAAATTGTTTCTTGCACAAAACACAGCGATGACAACGCTTTCTGAACATGATGTCCTCATCCGCCCCGCTTTCCAACGCAGCATTTTCAAACGCTCAGACCGGTCTGTTCATCATTACCAAGGAGGCAGCAGGATCCCTGAAAATGTAAAGGCTGTCACCGAATCGCCGAGTCAGCACTTCAATCCTGACACTATTCCCGGAGCCGCTCCTTCAGATTTCTCAATGTCCTTATGGTAAATGATGTTATTCTTGACCTATGAAGCTTTCCTACCAATCAGTCATGTCACAATTTAGTGTAGAATGCCCAAGAGCTTTGCAGATGGATGGCCATCCATGTCTTTACGTTGGTTTTGTTGAGTTTGCGTGACCTCGAAAAAAAAAGAAGAACGGTCAGCAATTCTTGTAAACGTTTAACGGCGAGATTGAGATTAAGAAGTAATTTCTTTGAACGTTTTTTTTTTTGGTCCTCCTGTTTTTTTACAGCCAAATGGGTCTTATTTCTTTCAATAAAAACTTTTTGGGAAAAAAAATATATAAATAAAAAAAATTTAAATATATAAAAGAGTGGGCAAAAACCTCCCTCTCTAGATGTTCAAAGCTGGTAGAGACATCCCCAAAAAGACTTGTAGAGAAAGGGGGTTCTACAAAGGGGGGGGGGGGCGCCATACAAATGCCCCCCAAACTTTTAGTGCTTAGATGGGGGATTTCAGCAGGAGGATGGATTTGTACTGGGAGGAGGGGAACTTATGCTTAGGGGGTAAGCATGCAGATTATTGCTCAGTGATTCTTGCTAACACATAATTGACACAAAATGATT
>CM053028.1:7250569-7280600 GCA_028564925.1 Lithobates sylvaticus | reverse complement strand
ACAGAAGAAGACAGACGAGAGAGACGAGGACAGACGAGAGAGAAGAGGACAGAAGAGGACAGAGAAGAGGACAGAAGAAGACAGAAGAGGACAGAAGTGGACAGACGAGGACAGAAGAGGACAGAAGAGGACAGACGAGGACAGACGAGGACAGACGAGGACAGACGAGAGAGAAGAGGACAGACGAGAGAGAAGAGGACAGACGAGAGAGAAGAGGACAGAAGAGGACAGAGAAGAGGACAGAAGAAGACAGAAGAGAGAGAAGAGGACAGAAGAGGATCGAGAAGAGGACAGAAGAAGACAGACGAGAGAGACGAGGACAGACGAGGACAGAAGAGGACAGAAGAGGACAGAAGAGGACAGACGAGAGAGAAGAGGACAGACGAGAGAGAAGAGGACAGACGAGAGAGAAGAGGACAGAAGAGGACAGAAGAGGACAGAAGAGGATAGAAAAGGACAGAAGAGGATAGAAGAGGACAGAAGACAGAAGAGGACAGAAGACAGAAGACAGAAGAGGACAGAAGAGGACAGAAGACAAAAGCCAAATAGAAAAACATATAAAAATGTAAATACCCCTATGACAATAGATTATTAAAATGATTTAGCAATATACATGTCTTTAAAAATATACCTATTTCCTGTAGCCGATGATCAGCCAAAACATTATGACCACCTCATGAAAAAAAAAAAAAATAAATAATAAAAACAATTTTGAAAAAGAAAAAATCAGCCAAAATATTATGACCACCCCATGAAAAAAAAAAATAAATAATAAAAAAATAAATATTTTGAAAAAGAAAAATCATGATCAGCCAAAACATTATCACCACCTCATGATCAGACAAAATATTATGACCACCCCATGATCAGCCAATAAATTTTTGTTTGAAAAAAAATAAATTTTTGTTTGAAAAAAAATAAATTTTTGTTTGAAAAAAAATAAATTTTTGTTTGAAAAAAAATAAATTTTTGTTTGAAAAAAAATAAATTTTTGTTTGAAAAAAACTAAATTTTTTATTGAAAAAAACTAAATTTTTATTTGAAAAAAAAAATTTTATTTGAAAAAAAAATGTTTGTTTGAAAAAAAAATTTTTGGGGAAAAATATGTTCAGCTCTTTCAGCTAATGATGGAACTTCAACTTTTTTACTACTATTTATACTTTTTAAAATATACTTTTTAACACTTTTCACAGTTACTCCAGCCACTCCAGTAGGTGGAGGCAAGAACACTTCACACAATTTCCCCAGAAATTGTTGCTTTCCTAGTTAATCTATCTATCTTATTTTTGTCAATTTAACCACTTGCCGACCGCCCCATGTACATATACGTCGGCAGAATGGCACGTACAGGCAAAACCACGTACCTGTACGTGCCATTCGTCCGGCGGGGACGGTCGGCATCGCTTCAGGAGCGATCAGAGACGAGGGGCCGGCCAGTGGTTTCTGGCCAACCCCTTGCGATCGCTCCTGGCGAATCAGATGCTTCCTCTTGCCTGCGTATTGTAAACACAGGCAAGAGGAAGTGATGTCACGCTCCTCGTGCCGGTCTTTCTGACCGGGACGCCGAGCGGAGAAGACATCAGGTTAGTGCACCAACACTACACTGACACCAGTCACACATAGGCACACATTCCACCCCCTGTCACCCCCTGATCACCCCCCAGATCACCCCCTGCCCCCCCCCCAGTCACAGTGTCACTGATTGAGGTGATCATTTATTTATGAAAGTCAACTACAGTGTCAGTTGTGACTGCAATAACTGTCAGGGCAGTTAGTTTTAGGCCCCTTTAGGTCTAAGGTATCCCCCTACCCCCCCCCCCCCCACTTAATAAAGGTTTAACCCCTTGATTGCCCCCTAGGTAACCCTTTCACCCCCTTTTGCCAGTGTCACTAAGCGATCGTTTTTCTGATCGCTGCATTAGTGTCACTGGTGCCGCTAGGTAGCCAGTTTTTTTCTAGGTTAACCGCCAGGTTTATATAGGTTCATAAATAGGTTTATAGGTCAGGTACCCCCATATTACAACCTAAATAAAGGTTTTAAACCCTTGATTTCCCCTA
Source organism: Lithobates sylvaticus (assembly GCA_028564925.1). Classification (NCBI taxonomy): domain Eukaryota; kingdom Metazoa; phylum Chordata; class Amphibia; order Anura; family Ranidae; genus Lithobates; species Lithobates sylvaticus. The sequence goes on along the minus strand of CM053028.1, from coordinate 7,278,542 downwards.
GAGTTAACCCTTTCACCAGTGATCACCGTATAAGTGTCACTGGTGACGCTGGTTAGCCAGTTAGTTATTTAGTTATTTAGGTTCCCCGTCAGGTTTTTATATAGCGTCAGGTACCCCCATATATTACCTAATAAAAGGTTTTAACCCCCTGATTGCCCTAGTTAACCCTTTCACCAGTGATCACCGTATAACTGTTACGGGTGACGCTGGTTAGTTAGTTTGTTTTTTATAGTGTCAGGGCACCCGCCATTTATTACCCAATAACAGTTTAACCCCCTGATCGCCCGGCGGGTGATATCAATAAGGTCTGCTTCGCCCCAGGTTAGTGTCAGTACCACAAACACCCACGCGCAAAGCATACACCTCCCTTAGTGGTACAGTATCTGAACAGATCGATATCTGATCTGATCAGATCTAAACTAGCGTCCCAGCAGTTTAGGGTTCCAAAAAACGCATTGTTAGCGGGATCAGCCCAGATACCTGCTAGCACCTGCGTTTTCCCCCTCCGCCCAGCCCACCCAAGTGCAGTATCGATCGATCACTGTCACTTACAAAACACTAAGCACACATAACTGCAGCGTTCGCAGAGTCAGGCCTGATCCCTGCGATCGCTAACAGTTTTTTTGGTAGCGTTTTGATTCAGTCGCTAACAGTCAGGAGCTTTTTTTCCTGTGAATCTCACTAGTGTACTACTAAATTTAGAGCCCAAAATGGCAAATCGCAAGTACACTAGTGAACAGGCCTACTTGTTTCTGAGTATGTCAGATAGTGAAGAGGAGGTCACTCATCTGTCAGAATCAGGCTCAGAATACGATCCAGTAGACGACAGCGGCTCCATGACAGATAGCTCTGGCGACGGAGGTGAGGTCCCTGCTAAGGTCAGGCGTACCCGATCCCGATCTTCTGCTGTTGTTGAGGTGCAGGAACCGCAGGTCTCTCGTATGGAGCAGAGAAGTACTAGCGCCGCTATTCCTTCTGGTGAACTGGCAAGCACCAGCGGCCTAGTACACCCTGGACATCCAGCACTGCAGTAACACGTGATGACGTGGCGAGTCCCATAAGTGCAGTTCAAGCTGGCGAGGTGGCAAGCACAAGTAGTGTCCCGCTGCCACCAAGAAGAAGACAAAGGCAGGCACGTCGATCACATAGTGCCCTTCCTGCAGAATTCGCCAATCCTGATTGGGTGCCCACCACTTCTGCAGGACCCGTACTTCCCCCATTCACTGGCCAACCCGGTATTCAGGTGGAAACAGCTGATTTTAAGCCATCCGATTTTTATTCGCTGTTTTTCACGGAAGATCTCTATAGATCTATTGTGGACCAAAGTAATATATAAGCTGGTCAATACATCGCCACCAATCCCCAGTTGCCTTCCCTTGCCAGCGATTGGAAACCAATTACGGTTTCTGAATTTAAGTCCTTTCTGGGCCTTTCCCTCAACATGGGCATACATAAATTCCCGACTCTGAGGTCTTATTGGTCCACCTCACCGCACCACCAAATGCCCGTGTTCTCTTGCTCCATGTCCAGGGCACGATACGAGATGATTTTGCGGTTCATGCACTTCAGTGACAATGAACTTTGTCGTCCTCGTGGAGACCCTGAATTTGATCGGCTCTACAAAATTCGGCCCCTCATAAACCACTTCAACCAACGTTTTGCAGCCTTGTTTACGCCCAATCAAGTTGTCTGCATTGACGAGTCCTTGATTAAGTTTTCTGGCCGCTTGTCTTTCAAACAGTTCCTTCCCAGCAAGCGTGCCAGATACGGGGTATCTACAAGCTCTGTGACAGGGCAACAGGCTATACGTGGAGCTTTTCGGTTTATGAGGGAAAAAGATAGTTACGTAGAGCCGGAGAACTGTCCAGATTACATAGGGAGCGCTGGCAAGATAGTGTGGAACTTGGTGTCACCCATATTCGGAAAGGGGTACCACTTGTACGTGGACAATTATTACACGAGCGTGCCACTGTTTAGTCATTTGTTTGATCAGCAGATTGGAGCATGTGGCACCGTGCGACCTAATCGCCGGGGCTTTCCCCAGCGGCTTGTAGATTTCCCTCTTAGGCTGGGGGAGAGAGCCTGCTTGAAGTGTAATAATTTGCTCGCTGTGAAGTGGAGGGATAATAAGAATGTTTTCGTTCTTACCTCCCTTCATGCAGACACGACAGTCCAAATTCGTACGGCGGCTGGTGTTGTGACGAAACCCTCTGTGTCCACGAGTATAACCTTAATATGGGAGGGGTGGACCTCAACGACCAGTTGTTGGCGCCGTACCTAGTTGCCCATAAGGCTAGACGCTGGTACAAAAAAAAAAAAGTGTCTATTTATTTGTTCCAATTGGTTTTGCTGAACGCTCATGTGCTATACGGAGCTTCAGGCGGGACTTTACCCTTCCTTGAATTCCAGGAAGAGGTTGTCACAGAACTCCTGTATCCAGGCGGTTCTGCACCTCAACATCCCCTGCCAAATGCAGTAAGCCGGCTGCATGAGAGGCATTTTCCTTATGCCCTCCAGAGTACCCCTACCCAACGAGCCCCCAAAGAAGATGTCGTGTCTGTACCAAGCGCGGATGTAGGCGTGACACCCGTTATTATTGTCCACGCTGACCTGACAATCCTGGTCTCTGCATTGGTGAATGTTTTGAACGCTACCACTCACTAGTAAGGTATTAGCGTAGGGTACAGCATTTCACAGGCTAGGATACACTTTCAACAAAGCCTGGGGAATGCCCAGGAAAAAACCCAAGCCTACTTACCACCAGCTCGCAGAAAACCAAATTAGCCTGTCTAACAGTGCGTTAAAAACAGGGGTTTAGTCCGCACGAGCTGGCTATAGATGAGGGTGGTGGCAAGTTTTTTGTATCATTATCACGTTGGTGTTTGTATTGGTCCAGCAACGCACCAACACCTTTGCAGCCATTGTGCAATCTGCTGGGTGCTTGGTGTGCTCCTGTACCTTTAAGAAGGAGTGGGCTCCCCTTCAGTCCACCTGCCCTCATCTATCCATTAGAATGCATGTGCCTCCACTGTGGGGACACTCATAGTTTAGTGTTAGGACCACAGATATCAGGGTGCCGTGACGTGGCTCTGTGGCTTACGCATGCGTTTGCAAATGCGTGCGGACTAAACCCCTGTTTTTAACGCACTGTTAGACAGGCTAATTTGGTTTTCTGCGAGCTGGTGGTAAGTAGGCTTGGGTTTTTTCCTGGGCATTCCCCAGGCTTTGTTGTTAGGATACACTTTCACAGGGTCTCAAGAATACCATCGCATTTTGAGACCCGACAGTTAAAATTATAGTTACAGGGTCTCAAGAATGCCATCGCATTTTGAGACCCGACCGTTACAGTTATAGTTTTAAAAAAAGTTTAAAAGTTTAAAAAAAAGTGTCAAAAATAAAAATAAAAAAAGTACAAAAAAAAAAAAAACCCAAAAAAATATAAAATAAAAAAAACAAAAATAGTTGTCGTTTTATTGTTCTCTCTCTCTCTCTCTCTCTCTCTATTCTCTCTATTGTTGCTCTTTTTTACTCTGTTCTATTCTGCAATGTTTTATTATGTTTTATCATGCTTGCTTTTCAGGTATGTAATTTTGTTTACTGTGTTTTATTGTTAGCCATTTTTTTGTTTTCAGGTGCGCCATTCAGTTGCAGCGCGGATTTATTTATCTTGACAGCAACAGCGTTTGCTCCCACGATACATAAAGCCGCGACTCCAACGCTGTAGGAGGTGATTTCACCACCACAGTTAAAAAAAAAAAGAGCATATATGCAGAAGCATGGGGGCAGCAGGGGCGGAGGAGCGATTTTGCTCCTAATGCCACGTACATACGGTCGAAATTCCGACGGAGGCTTGCCTGTGGAAAAGTCCGACCATGTGTACGTGGCATAACTTTTTTGCGGGAGGATGCCCCCATGCTTCGGCATATATATATATATTTTAGGCACCGGTTGCGTTAACAAAATGTTTTATTTTTTTTTACTATTTTTTTTTTGGTATTTGCTTTGCAGGTATGGTATGGTAAGGTCTTACTGTTATACTGTAATGTTACTTTGTTTTAATGTTAACCATTATTTGCTTAGCAGGTGCGCCATTCAGTTGCAGCGCGGATTTATTTATCTTGACAGCAACAACGTTTGCTCCCACGATACATAAATCCGCGACTCCAACGCTGTAGGAGGTGATTTCACCACCACAGTTAAAAAAAAGAGCATATATGCCGAAGCATGGGGGCAGCAGGGGCGGAGGAGCGATTTTGCTCCTAATGCCACGTACATACGGTCGAAATTCCGACGGAGGCTTGCCCGTGGAAAAGTCTGACCATGTGTACGTGGCATAACTTTTTGCGGGAGGATGCCCCCCATGCTTTGGCATATATATATTTTAGGCACCGGTTGCGTTAACAAAATGTTTTATTTTTTACTATTTTTTTTTTGGTATTTGCTTTGCAGGTATGGTATGGTAAGGTCTTACCTTTATACTGTAATGTTACTTTGTTTTAATGTTAACCATTATTTGCTTAGCAGGTACGCCATTCAGTTGCAGCGCGGATTTAATTATCTTGACAGCAACAGCGTTTGCTCCCACGATACATAAAGCCGCAACTCCGACGCTGTAGGAGGTGATTTCACCACCACAGTTAAAAAAAAGAGCATATATGCCGAAGCATGGGGGGCAGCAGGGGCGGAGGAGCGATTTTGCTCCTAATGCCACGTACATACGGTCGAAATTCCGACGGAGGCTTGAGAAGATAAAAAGGAAGCAGCGCCAAAACAAAAAATTAAAAATTACTATGTAACAGACAAAAATAATTCCTAAAAATCACTGTGTCCAGTCCTAGATTTTAAAGTCCAAATGTAGCTGGAATGTTGTGAGCACAAAAACAGCTGGGGTAGATGGTACACAAGTTAAAGGGAATGTCCACATCAAGGATAATCACAGAATCAACACCGCAGTGAGGTAATGTATTTGGTGACATAGGATCCCTCCACCAGTGTTGCTATGCTCTTACCAGAAGTCTGAGCATATAGAGCTCTGTGGAAATGGCTATGGATAACCTGGCGATGAAATCCTGCGATCACCCAATGGATAATACGAGCCTGGCGTCCCTTATTCCTCCCGGTACTTCATTCATACACTCAGCAGTGCATTGTAGTATAAAAGAAGAGAAGGGGTACCCATAGCGTAAACCAGTACTGAGTACGGGGATATCACACTTTCTGGGAGCCTAGCCGCGTACGGGTCCCCGAAATCCAATCACCGCCTTCAGGATTTTGATTTTTGCAGAACTCTGCACAAAAAGTCAGATTTTGGGCACACACCTCAGCCAGCATTTGTCTGAACAGAAATCACTTCTAGGATTGATCTAGAAGTGATCCTATGTCACCAAATACATTACCTCACTGCGGTGTTGATTCTGTGATTATCCTTGATGTGGACATTCCCTTTAACTTGTGTACCATCTACCCCAGCTGTTTTTGTGCTCACAACATTCCAGCTACATTTGGACTTTAAAATCTAGGACTGGACACAGTGATTTTTAGGAATTATTTTTGTCTGTTACATAGTAATTTTTAATTTTTTGTTTTGGCGCTGCTTCCTTTTTATCTTCTCATGCTTGGTGTGTGTATCCCACTTTGAGCGGCGGCCTGCTTTTTTGTCCCCCCCCCCCCCTCTTTTTTTTGTTTTACCATTTAAGGTAGCTTTATTAGCGCGGTTTTAATTTATTTCCGACGGAGGCTTGCCCGTGGAAAAGTCCGACCATGTGTACGTGGCATAACTTTTTTGCGGGAGGATGCCCCCATGCTTCGGCATATATAAATGGTGCATGTATGCCCACCATTAGAAGTGGGTGGATGAAGGGAGGTATTCTAATGGTGGGCATCTCTTTTTTTTCGTTCAGCCAAGAGGCTGCATGAAAAAAAAAAAAAAAAGATTACAATATATGTCCAGTATGTTGCTGGACTTTGAATGGTTATACCAGAATGATGCCTGCAGGTTTAGGTATCATCCTGGTATCATTCTTTTCAGCCAGTGATCGGCTTTCATGTAAAAGCAATTCTAGTGGGTAATTAGCCTCTAGACTGCTTTTTACAAGCAGTGGGAGGGAATGTCCCCCCTCCCAGATATAAACCGTGCCATTGGGAAATTGGGAAAGCGTTTTATCACACCGATCTTGGTGTGGTCAGATGCTTTGAGGGCAGAGGAAAGATCTAGGGTCTAATAGACCCCAATTTTTTCAAAAAAAGAGTACCTGTCACTGCCTATTGCTATCATAGGGGATATTTACATTCCCTGCGATAACAATAAAAAATGATAACTAAGAAAAAAAATGGAAGGAACAGTTTAAAACTAAAATAAAAAAGCTAAATAAAAAATAAAAAAAAACTAAAAAAAAAAAAAAAAAAAAGAACCCCAGCCCCCCCTTCTCTTGCGCAAAGGCGAACACCAGCGTTGGTCTGGCGTCATATGTAAACAGCAATTGCACCATGCATGTGAGGTATCACCGCGAAGGTCAGATCAAGGGCAGTAATTTTAGCAGTAGACCTCCTCTGTGAATCTAATGTGGTAACCTGTAAAGGCTTTTAAAAATGTATGTAGTTTGTCTCCACTGCGTGTTTGTGCGCAATTTTAAAGCATGTCGTGTTTGGTATCCATGTACTCGGCATATTTTTTATTTCATCAAAAATTTGAGCAATATAGTGTGTTTTAGTGCATTAAAATAAAAAAAAAGTGTATTTTTTCCACAAAAAATGCGTTTGAAAAATCGCTGCGCAAATACTGTGTGGAAAAAAAAAACACAACACCCACCATTTTAATCTGTAGGGCCTTTGCTTTAACAATATATATAGTGTTTGGGGGTTCAACGTAATTTTCTTGCAAAAAAAAATATGTTTTCATGTAAACAAAAAGTGTCAGAAAGGCTTTGTCTTCAAGTGGTTAGAAGAGTGGGTGATGTGTGACATAAGCTTCTAAACGTTGTGCATAAAATGCAAGGACAGTTCAAAAACCCCCCCCCCAAATGACCCCATTTTGGAAAGTAGACACCCCAAGCTATTTGCTGAGAGCCATGTTGAGCCCATTAAATATTTTTTTTTTTGTCCCAAGAGATTGAATAATGAAGAAAAAAAATAATTTTTTTTTTACAAAAAGTTGTCACTAAATGATATATTGCTCACACATGTCATGGGCATATGTGGAAATACACCCCAAAATACATTCTGTTGCTTCTCCTGAGTACGGGGATACCACATGTGTGGGACTTTTTGGGAGCCTAGCTGCGTACGGGACCCCAAAAACCAAGCACTGCCTTCAGGCTTTCTAAGGGTGTAATTTTTTTATTTCACTCCTCACTGCCAATCACAGTTTCGGAGGCCATGGAATGCCCAGATGGCACAAACCACCCCAAATGACCCCATTTTGGAAAGTAGAACCCCCAAGCTATTTGCTGAGAGGTATGGTGATTATTTTGCAGATCTCGCTTTTTGTCACAAAGTTTTTGAAAATTAAAAAAAAAAAAAATTTTTCTTTACTTTCTTCATTTTCAAAAACACATGAGAGCTGTAAAATACTCACCATGCCTCTCAACAAATAGCTTGGGGTGTCTACTTTCCAAAATGGGGTCATTTGGGGGGGGTTTTGTGCTATTTTGGCATTTTATGGCCTTCGAAACTGTGATAGGTAGTGAGGAGTGAAATCAAAAATTTGCACCTTAGAAATCCTGAAGGCGGTGCTTGGGTTTCGGGGCCCCGTACACGGCTAGGCTGCCTAAAAGTCCCACACATGTGGTATTCCCGTACTCAGGAGAAGCAGGAAAATGTATTTTGCGGTGCAATTCCACATATAACCATGGCATGTGTGAGCAATATATCATTTAGCGACAACTTTTTGTTAAACATTTTTCTTTTTTTTTTTTTGTCTTTATTCAATCACTTGGGACAAAAAAAAATATTCAATGGGCTCAACATGCCTCTCAGCAAATAGCTTGGGTTGTCTACTTTCCAAAATGGGGGTCATTTGGGGGGGTTTTGTGCCATCTTGGCATTTTATGGCCTTCAAAACTGTGATAGGTAGTGATAGGTAGTGAGGAGTGAAATCAAAAAATGTATGCCCTTAGAAATCCTGAAGGCGGTGCTTGGTTTTCGGGGTCCCGTATGCGGATAGGCTCCCAAAAAGTCCCACACATGTGGTATCCCCGTACTCAGGAGAAGCAGCAGAATGTATTTTGGGGTGTAATTCCACATATGCCCATGGCATGTGTGGGCAATATATAATTTAGTGACAACTTTGGGCAAAAAAAAAAATGTTTGTAATATTCCCGCAACTTGTGGCAAAATATAAAATATTCCATGGACTCAACATGCCTCTCAGCAAATAGCTTGGGGTGTCTACTTTCCAAAATGGGGCCATTTGGGGGGGTTTTGTGCTATTTTGGCATTTTATGGCCTTCCTAGGTAGTGAGGAGTGAAATCAAAAATTTGCACCCTTAGAAATCCTGAAGACGGTGCTTGGGTTTCGGGGGGCCCCGTACGCGGCTAGACTCCCAAAAAGTCCCACACATGTGGTATCCCCGTACTCAGGAGAAGCAGAAAAATGTATTTTGGGGTGCAATTCCACATATAACCATGGCATGTGTGAGCAATATATCATTTAGTGACAACTTTTTGAATACATTTTTTTTTTGTCTTTATTCAATCACTTGGGACTAAAAAAAAAATATTTAATGGGCTCAACATGCCTCTCAGCAAATAGCTTGGGGTGTCTACTTTCCAAAATGGGGTCATTTGGGGGGGTTTTGTGCCATCTTGGCATTTTATGAATGAATGAATGAATGATTTGTATAGCGCTACAACTGCGAACTGAATCGCCTCAAGGCGCTTGTCTGCTCTTGTTGGGATGCCACGTTTAGAAGAGGTGAGTCTTGAGTTTTTTCCTGAAGGCCTGATGGTTTTCTTCCAAGCGGATGTTGTTTGGTAGAGCGTTCCATAGCCGAGGTCCCTGTACTGCGAATCTTCGTTCTCCCTTCGATTTGTATCGGGCTTTGGGGATGAGAAGGAGATTTTGGTTTGTTGATCGAAGGCTGCGATTTGGTATGTATTTTTCTATTTTCTCACAAAGGTATTGAGGCGCATTTTCTTGTGTACATTTGTGGGTGAGGCAGAGGGTCTTGAATGTGATCCTGTCTTTTACCTTGAGCCAATGGAGGATCCTTAGGGATAAGCCCCATACACACGGTCGGACTTTTTCATCAATTTGGTCCGATCGGACAAGGTTGTTGAAAAATCAGACCGTGTGTATGCACCATCGGACAGTGTTCGTCGGTTTGTCCGTCGGACAAAGTCTTATCTCCTGCTGGAAAGATTTCCCTTCAACCCGGTCCGATCACACCAATCCGAGCGTGTGTACGCTTGTCCGACCGGACAAAGTGCTACGCATGCTCAGATCACATTACAAGACCAAAGCTATGGGCTACTAGCCTCTACGTAGTCCCGTCGTAGGCAACAAACGTCACCACGTTCAGAATGATCGGATTTTCCGACAACTTTGTCCGATCGTGTGTACGCAAAACCAACATCAGACAAAGTATGACGGACATGGTCCGACGGACCTGGTCCACGGATTGTCCGCGCGTGTGTATGGGGCTATAGGGAGATGGATTCCCAGGGTTTCTTTCCGGTGACTAATCTTGCTGCTGTGTTTTGGACAATTTGAAGGCGCGCAATCTGGTAATCCGGTAATCCTATCAATGGCGTCCCTAGAGGGGGGCCAGAGGGGGCCCTGACCCCCCCAAAATTATGCTGTGCCCCACCATGTGCCCCCCCCCCCCCCCCCCCAAAAAAAAAATATTATTTTTTTTTTTTTTTACAAAAAGGCAATGTCTTTTTGTTTGCATTTGTAGCAGATGCGCCACATCTTACTCAGGCCGCAGCTGGAGTAACACAGTCTCTATTAAGAGGGGAAGTATCCTTCTAGCCTGGACGCGTGGGTAAGTGTGTGCACTGCAGTACACTGTAATCACTGAACTGCATTATCTCCATCCCTTCTCTCCCCCATCTGTCCCTCCCCCTCTCCTGTTCTTTCAAGAACTTCACAACTTACTTTCACTTTCAGTTAGGCAGGTAATAGACTGTGCAAATTTCTTTCCTGCATCCACAGAGTGCAGGAAAGAAACTTGCATGATTCCCCCATCAACACAGACAGTGGTGACAGGGGAATATCCTTCCTGCCCAGCAATTGTATTCTCCCAACAAACAGTCATTATCACTCAACTTGGTACATTCAGCCTGCTTATTAATGGTTCAAACCTCAGCCAGCTGAGATTTAAACTGCCTATGGCTGGTCTTAGCACTTAGGCAGCCCATACATTGATCACTTTTTTCATTTAACTAGTAGGTTGCATGAAAAAAAAAAAAAAGAAATGATCCAATTCTCCTATCTACACATTATAGATGGATGGGGGAATCCTCCCAGTGTGGACCAGTGGTGGAACTACCAGGGTTGCTGTCCTGTCCCGGCTATTCACAGCGCTGGTCTCTGTCTCCATGGCAGCAGCGGCACATTGGAACCCAGTGCTGGTTACTTTATGGGGCTAATGTACAGGAGGGCCAGCACAATTTGTTGTTAGAGATGGGCTGGGCATGTTCAAAATCCCACATGCCCGACCCCGCCAGGAAGCCCACACTGCACAGCGCTAAGCACAGGCAGTGAGACATTTCCCGGTCCGCAGCTGCACAGATCAGGAATGTCTCACTGCCTGTGATTAGCCGTGTGCAGTGTCGGCTTCCTGGCGGGAACGGGCATGTGGGATTTCAAACACACCCGAGCCCATCTCTAATGGTTGTAGAGTAGACAGTTGACCTCCCTGCAGGTTGTTTAGCAGCAGTGCAGCCTTCTCTGACATGCTGATCGTGATGCAATCCAGGTGATGCTCTTAGTCAAATCCTAGTGTTAAATATCATATTGATTTTATTGATCAAAGCCCACACCTTACAGGCATAGAGCCCACATGGCTGCTGAACATACGGTTGATGTGGTTGTACTCTTGATGCTAGTAAATACTGTGTTTATTAGATCTGACTGGGAGCATCACCTGGATCACATCCCGATCAGCATGTCAACAGAGAAGGTTATACAACATTACTGCTGCTAGGTGACCAGCTGGGGGCTCGGCTCTCTACAACCAATAGTGCCAGCCTTCCCCTGCATGCACCCATAATGTCACCAGCACTAGGTCCTAATAGACTGCTGCCACTGCCAGGGAGACAGATGCCAGACCAGCGCTGTCAATAGCAGGGGCAGGACAGCAAGAGGAGGCTGGGGAACACCACAGTGGCAGAACACCAAGGCCCATTGGCAAGACAACCTTTGCAACCCTGATAGTTCTCCCACTGCTTTGGACCCTTATATTTTCTTGGTATGCTGGTGACATATATCTCTTGTTTTCTGCCACCCTGGGGATCGTAGTAAAATTGCATTTTATAGTTGCCCCCCTACTTTTGTCCCTGTCCCCCCCATGTGCCCCCCCTAAATATGAAAGCTGGAGACGCCACTGCTTGGGATGATGGTCTGTCCCAGGATGGTTGGTGGTGTCCAAGGGGTCTTTGTCTTTTTCCTTGAGTTTGCGTCGAGGAGCAGTAGTTCTGTTTTTGATCCATTTAGTTTGAGGGAGCTAGTGGTCATCCAGTCATCTATCAATGTGAGACATTTTCCTAGTTCCTGGTATTGGTCTTTTTGTCCGGTGATCCGGAAATACAGTTGAGTGTCGTCCGCGTATGAGTGGAAGCACAGATCAAATTTGCTAATAATTTTGAAGAGTGGCCGGATGTAAATGTTGAAGAGTACTGGTGACAATGGTGATCCTTGAGGGACTCCATAAGTGATTGCCCGGGTTTCCGATGTGAAGGCTCCTAACTTCACTGTCTGTGACCGGTTTCCTAAGAAGGAAGCGAACCATGGAAGATCTACATCTGTAACTCCTGCCCCTTCCTTGAGGCGGATGAGAAGCGTGTTGTGGTCCACTGTGTCGAACGCCGCACTAAGATCCAGCAATACCAGAAGACACGATTCTCCATCATCCGCTGCTTCTAGGGCATCATCCCATATTTTCAGAAGTGCCGTTTCTGTGCCATGGCCTGGGCGGAAGCCCGATTGTAGTGGGTCCAGGAGCTTGTGTGTGTCCAGATGAAGTTGAAGCTGTTGTACTACTGCTTTCTCCATAATCTTGGAAATGGTGTTCAGGCTTGTTACCGGTCTGCGATTGTTCGGATCTTTGGGGTCGAGGTTGGGTTTCTTTAGCAATGGTTTGACGATGCCTTGCTTGAGGGAATTCGGAACCAATCCTTCTTTGAACGACTGATTTACTAGGTGTGTAATAGCGGGGGCCAGAATGTCGGAGCATTCTTTCAAGAGTTTTGTGGGGATGATGTCGTTTAGTGATGTGCTGTCTCGGAGGCTCTTGATGACGTTTTTGGTTTCATCCACGGTGATCGGGGTAAGTGAAAAATGCGGTGCTTGTGCGCTGTGGATGTAAAATTCCTTACCTGGGTTGAGTTGAGTAGAGTTGGTTGTTGTTTTTTTTTGTTGAATTAATTTCTGAATGTTGACTATTTTGTTGATGAAAAAATCGGATAATTTGTTGCAGTATTCTTGAGTTTCGTTTCCTAGGGGCTCAAGGCAGGTGGGGTTCATAGTCTGGGCGACTAGTTTGAAAAGTTCCCGTGGTCGGTTGACGGCTTTTGAGAGGGTGTTTGAGACATATTCTTTTTTTGCTGTGAAAATTGCTTTATGATATCTCTTGGTGAGTATTCTGTATTTTGTGTGATTTTCCTTTGTGGTGTTTCTTCTCCAGGCTCTTTCTGCTCTTCTGTGTTCCCGTTTCAGTAGAGTAAGCGTGCCATTAAACCATCCAGAATTTTTCTTGCGGATGGGTGCTCGATGTTTTGGGGCGACTGCATCTGCTGTTTGTAGAAGTGCCCTGTTTATGAAGCTGAGTGTTCGTTCTGTTGAGTGGTTTTGATTCAGTGTAGCCATTTTGTATGTTAGTGTGGTTTTGAAGATTTCCGAGTGTAGTTTCTTCTGCAATCTAATCCAGTGTGTTGTTGCCGCCGGGTTTGGTTTTTGCAGGAAGATGTTGGTGGCGATCTCAAATTTAATAGCGTGGTGGTCTGACCATGGTAGCGCTATGTTGCCTCGAATGCTGATGTCCGTATTTTGCTTGAAGATGAGGTCCAGGATGTGACCTGACCCATGTGTGGGAGCCTTTACTAGTTGTTGGAGCCCTAGGTCTTCCAGTTGATTGATGCAGGTGGTGGCGATGGGGTCTTCGGTGGAGTTCGCCCAGAGGTTGAAATCTCCGAGTACCAGAACCTTGTTGTTTTTCAGGGTGTGTGCCGAGATGAATTCCGAGTGGTATCGGTAGGTTTGTCTTTGGTCCTGGTGGTCTGTAGCATAGCAGCATGTGGATGGTTTCTTGTGGTGTGGTTTGCATCTGTAGAGTAAGTGTCTCCATAAAAGTTGCTTTGTTCTGTACCGTAGGTTTGACGAGCGCTAGATGAGCTTTGAAGATCACAGCTAGGCCTCCTACTTTTTTTCCTTTCCTATGCTCGGTTAGGATCCTGTAGTTTTCTGGCACTAATTCTGTTAGGATGGTGTTGCAGTCGGGTGTTAGCCAGCTTTCCGTGATGAAGAGGCAATCTATGTTGTTTTGTGTGATGAAGTCATGGATTTCGTGCCTGTGCTTGACCGCCGATCTGGTGTTAATCAAGGCGCATGCTAACTGTTGCGGTTGAGTTGTAGTCTTCTTATGTTTGATCGTTGCTTGTGGATTGATCCTTAGTAGTCGTTCTTTTTGTAATATTTTTTGAATGTCGGTCGGTAGAGTTGCAGTCAAATTTCTTAGTCTGCGGAGTGACTCTGCTGAGTATTTGAAATTGCACATGTTGAGGTGCTCCAAAAATTTTTTTCCCTGCTGTGGGCGAGATGATGCGTTGAAAAAAGTGGATGCTGTTGTTGAGGCGATAACGGTCTTGCGCAAGCTGGTTGAAGATGTTGCTGATCTGTGGGAAACCCTGTAGACCTACACCCTCCCTCCCGTTGATCCAGAGGAAGGCGAAAAACCCCTACTAGCGCGGCCAATTGCTATTGCAGAGGAAAAAATTCCTTCCTGACCCCCCGAGGGGCGGTCGGACGTTGGTCCCTGGATCAACTGCTAATGGTGGTCCCCTGCGATACTTACCAGAATATTTACCTTACCGGGTTGCTCCAATGATGGGGATAGGGTGAATCCTGATGTTGATCACCTGGGGAAGAAGAGGCGGCTATATGGTGATGCTGATGATACTGGTGTGTGCTGTTAAAAAATTTGTGGTTAAAACTGGCTGGTCTGGGTGTATACTGTAATTAAAAGCCTTGCAAAAACTTGGTTAAAAACTTTTGTTAAAAACAATTAAAACAAGCAATTAGACTGTTGTCTAACCACTTGTGGTTAAAAACCTGTATTTTAAAATAACTTGGCCGGTCTGGGTGTACCAAGATGGCCGCCGTACTATGTAGAAGCAGGTGAAGTGCTGTGGATTTGGGTGTACCAAGATGGCCGCCGGACTAGGCCCGAGCTGTGGCCTGTCCTAGCCCTGACGGCTCCCAGTTCTTCCGTGAGTGTTTGGTGGGCGCTGAAGGGCTTGGAGGGGGGGGGAGGCTCGCCTCAGCCCTGTTGAGCCGAAAAAGAGGGCTAGAGAGGTGATTGGGGAGGCGGATGGCCAGCTTCGGCCGGGACTAGGCCGGAGCCAGGGACTCTCCTAGTTTCTGATGCCCAATGGGCAGATGGGCCGGCGCGGAGAAAGAAAGGGGGCCGATTGATTGCGGGGGGCCGCGGGATCCGCAGTGGGGTCCCGTAGTACTCCTGCTCCCTGTCCTCACTGCTAAGGGGTCCGGGATGGGATGGGCACTGGCTGGGTCCTGCTCGCTGGGGGCTGTGGGCTTCTGACGGCCGGAGCTGCTGGGCGCACGTCCTCTTCCTTCACTCAGCACTCAGCACTGACACTGACAGGACACTTTATGGCCTTCAAAACTGTGATAGGTAGTGATAGGTAGTGAGGAGTGAAATCAAAAATTTATGCCCTTAGAAATCCTGAAGGCGGTGCTTGGTTTTCGGGGTCCCGTATGCGGATAGGCTCCCAAAAAGTCCCACACATGTGGTATCCCGTACTCAGGAGAAGCAGCAGAATGTATTTTGGGGTGTAATTCCACATATGCCCATGGCATGTGTGGGCAATATATAATTTAGTGACAACTTTGGGCAAAAAAAAAAAAAAAAATGTTTGTAATATTCCCGCAACTTGTGGCAAAATATAAAATATTCCATGGACTCAACATGCCTCTCAGCAAATAGCTTGGGGTGTCTACTTTCCACAATGGGGCCATTTGGGGGGGTCTTGTGCTATTTTGGCATTTTATGGCCTTCGAAACTGTGATAGGTAGTGAGGAGTGAAATCAAATATTTGCACCCTTAGAAATCCTGAAGGCGGTGCTTGGGTTTCGGGGGCCCCGTACGCGGCTAGGCTCCCAAAAAGTCCCACACATGTGGTATCCCCGTACTCAGGAGAAGCAGAAAAATTTATTTTGGGGTGCAATTTCACATATAACCATGGCATGTGTGAGCAATATATCATTTAGCGACAACTTTTTGTAAAACATTTTTTTTTTTTTTTGTCTTTATTCAATCACTTGGGACAACAAAAAAAAAATATTCAATGGGCTCAACATGCCTCTCAGCAAATAGCTTGGGGTGTCTACTTTCCAAAATGGGGTCATTTGGGGGGGCGGGGGGGGGGTTTGTGCCATCTGGGCATTTTATGGCCTTCAAAACTGTGATTGGTAGTGAGGAGTGAAATCAAAAATGTATGCCCTTAGAAATCCTGAAGGCGGTGCTTGGTTTTCGGGGTCCCGTATGCGGATAGGCTCCCAAAAAGTCCCACACATGTGGTATCCCCGTACTCAGGAGAAGCAGCAGAATGTATTTTGGGGTGTAATTCCACATATGCCCATGGCATGTGTGGGCAATATATCATTTAGTGACAACTTTGGGAAAAAAAAAAAATGTTTGTAATATTCCCGCAACTTGTGGCAAAATATAAAATATTCCATGGACTCAACATGCCTCTCAGCAAATAGCTTGGGGTGTCTACTTTCCAAAATGGGGTCATTTGGGGGGGGTTTTGTGCTATTTTGGCATTTTATGGCCTTCGAAACTGTGATAGGTAGTGAGGAGTGAAATCAAAAATTTGCACCCTTAGAAATCCTGAAGGTGGTGATTGGTTTTCGGGGCCCGTACGCGGCTAGACTCCCAAAAAGTTCCACACATGTGGTATCCCCGTACCCAGGAGAAGCAGCAAAATGTATTTTGGGGTGCAATTCCACATATAACCATGGCATGTGTGAGCAATATATCATTTAGTGACAACTTTTTTTTTTTTTGTCTTTATTCAATCACTTGGGACTAAAAAAAAAAATATTCAATGGGCTCAACATGCCTCTCAGCAAATAGCTTGGGGTGTCTACTTTCCAAAATGGGGTCATTTGGGGGGGTTTTGTACTTCCCTGCCATTTTAGCACCTCAAGAAATGAGATAGGCAGTCATAAATTAAAAGCGGTGTAAATTCCAGAAAATGTACTCTAGTTTGTAGACGCTAGAACTTTTGCGCAAACCAATAAATATACGCTTATTGGCATTTTTTTTACTAAAGACATGTGGCTGAATACATTTTGGCCCAAATGTTTGACTAAAATTGAGTTTATTCGATTTTTCTTATAACAAAAAGTAGAAAATATATATTTTTTTCAAAATTTGCGGTCTTTTTGCGTTTATAGCGCAACAAATAAAAATCACAGAGGCAATCAAATACCATCAAAAGAAAGCTCTATTTGTGGGAAGAAAAGGACGCAAATTTCGTTTGGTTACAACATTGCATGACCGCGCAATTACCAGTTAAAGCAGTGCAGTGCGAAATTGAAAAAAGACCTCTGGTCCTTAAAGTGGAGTTCCACCCACTTTTACAACTCTTCAGCATCCCTCACTAAACTGCGCACTGTAAACAAATTGGATATTTTTTTATTTTTTTTTCAGCACAGACTATATATGCTGTATTCATTTTTCACTTCCTCCTCCCTGGCCGTGGCCCATCGCATCATTTCCTGTTTGCAATGCCTCCTGGGAAGGGGCAGCAACTTCCTCTGACACTGCCGTTGCTATGGAAACCTGACCTGAAACCTATTACACTGCTTATGCTGCACTGAGCATGTACGAGATCTGCAAGGATGAGATCCAGGAAGAAATACAGTCTGACTTCAGATGCCCACAGTTAAGATGGCCACAGCCTGCTGCAAGTTTATAAAATAACAAACTACTGCTAAAAACTAACAAAACAGACCTTAGTTTACAGACTAACTTTACTAGAATACATTAAACTTGTGTATTATAGGGGTATTTTTATTTAAAAAGTATAATTTCGGCCGGAACACCGCTTTAAGCTGACAATTGGTCCGGGGCTGAAGTTGTTAAATAATAATTATTTTGCTGACAATATCACCGCAAGAAGCTGTTACTTACCTAGAAAAGAATGATATCTGTATTCGATTGTTTATGTAAAAGCAGCAGGCTGGTAGCAGAAATGGAAACATTTTATCTCTGATCTGTTAGGAATTGTATGCATTGTTTGCATTGTATAGATTTGGCAGAGCCGAGCGCTGGAGCCATAGCAACCGATCAACCAATCACAGATCTTCCTAGAAATTTCCCACAACATTTCTCCTGCATCAGTTTGAAATTTCTAGGAAGATCTGTGATTGGCTGATCGGTTGCTATGGCTCCAGCGCTCGGCTCTGCCAAATGCATACAATTCCTAACAGATCAGAGATAAAAGGTTGAAGTTTATCTATAGACACAGGCAGTGCCGATCCTGACCTCCCTGGGGCCCTAAGCAAAATTCTGCTAAGGGGCCCTCTACCTGACCCATGATGCCGTGAGCATAGGTCCCCAGAGAGCCTCCCTCCTTACATTAAGGTCCTCAGAGAGCCTCCCCTTACGTCAGGGCCCCTAGAAAGCCTCCCCTTACGTCAGGGTCCCCAGAGGGCTCCCCTTACATCAGTGTCCTCAGAGAGCCCCTCCTCAAATCAGGGTCCCCAGAGAGCCTCCCCCTACATCAGGATCCCCAGAGAGACTTCCTTAAATCCTCACCGCGACAATCATTGCAGCCTCACCGTGCCCATTATTGCAGCCTCATCGTGTTAATAATTGCCACCTCACCGTGCCCATCATTGCAGCCTTAGTGTGCCCATCACTGCCGCCTCACCTTGTCCATCATTGCCACCTCACCGTGCCAATCATTAAAGCCTTACCATGCCAATCATTGCAGCCTCACCGTGCCCATCACTGCCACCTCACCATGGCAATCATTGCAGCCTTACCATGCTTATCATTGCAGCCTCACCGTGTTAATAATTGCCACCTCACCGTGCCCATCATTGCCATCTCACCATGCCAATCATTGCAGCCTTACCATGCTTATCATTGCAGCCTTACCATGCTTATCATTGCAGCCTTACCATGCTTATCATTGCAGCCTTACCATGCTTTTCATTGCAGCCTCGCCATGTTAATTGCCACCTCACCATGCCAATCATTGGCGCCTTACCATGCCAATCACTGCCGCCTCACCATGCCAATCATTGCAGCCTTACTGTGCCCATCATTATTGCAGCCTAATGGTGCCCATCATTGCAGTCTTACTGTGGCAATCAATGTAGCCTCACCAGTCAGTGCCAGTGGATTACGCACAGCAGGCATCTCCCGCTGTGTCACGGAGCTCAATGTGAAATGTTATGCCGCACTATGACAAAAGTCCCACCCTCCTTCTAGACCAGCTTGTGTGATAGACAGAACACTGTATCTATCACACGAGCTGGTCTAGGAGGAGGGCGGGATCTTTGTCATAGCGCTGGCCGAAGGTTTCAGTCAGCTCTGAGACACAGCGGTCTTCTGACTCCCGCTGTGTGACAAGAGGAGGAGGGGGAGGAGGAGATTGGAGCTCGGGAAGCAGAGCCGATCGGGGGGGGGCCCCCCACAGCGGCGGGGCCCTATGCATCTTGCATAGTGAGTGTATAGGGCGGATCGGCTCTGAGTACAAGAATCCATACAATGGGAAACCAACACGTGGGAAAGCGTTTTCTGAGGTGGGGTTCACCTTGCCCCATGCGGCTCACACCCGGGGTCCGGTGCATCCCCATTCACCGTTTCAGGTCCAATTTTAGCCTGAATTTTTGGCTGAATTCAGACCTGAAGCGGACCAGAAGACGTACAGGACGCCTGTGCAAATTCGCACCGGAGCTGCTCTGGAGATGTGTGAAATCTCCTGCTATTGCGAATTGGATGCGGCGAACCCACATCCAATTTGCCCTGGTTGGAACCCAGCCTCAGTTCACACCTATGCGTTTTTTTCATGCTTTTTGCAGAAACGCAGGACATTATTTTTAACATGGGTTCCTATGGAACACGTTCACATCAATGCATTTTTAGGCCTCTGCGTTTTTGGATTTTTTTTAACCACTTAAGGGCCGAGCCTCTTTTTGAGATGTGTTGTTTACAAGTTAAAAACATAATTTTTTTGCTAGAAAATTACTTAGAACCCCCAAACATTATATATATTTTTTTCTAACACCCTAGAGAATAAAATGGCAGAGGTTGCAATGCTTTCTGTCACACCGTATTTGCGCAGCGGTCTTACAAACCCACTTTCTTTGGAAAAAATACACTTTTTTGAATTAAAAAATAAGACAAAAGTAAAGTTAGCCCAATTTTATTTATATTGTGAAAGGTAATGCTACGCCAAGTAAATTGATACCCAACATGCCACGCTTCAAAATTGCGCCCGCTCGTGAAATGGCGACAAACTTTTACCCTTAAAAATCTCCATAGGCGACATTTAAAAATTCTACAGGTTGCATGTTTTGAGTTACAGAGGAGGTCTAGGGCTGGAATTATTGCTCTCACTCTACTGATCGCGGCGATACCTCACATGTGTGGTTTGAACACCGTTTTTATATGCGGGCGCTACTCACATATGCGTTCGCTTCTGCACGCTAGCTTGTCAGGACGGGGCATGGTTACAAATTTTTTTATTTTTTCTTATTTTACCTTTTATTTTTTATTTTTACACGGTTTTAAAAATAAATAAAAATTGTGTCACTTTTATTCCTATTACAAGGAATGTAAACATCCCCTGTAATATAAAAGAGGCATGACAGGACCTCTTAAATATGAGATCTGGGGTCAAAAAGACCTCAAATCTCATATTTACAGTAAAATGCAATAAAATAAAATAAATAAATAATAAAATTGGTCATTTAAAAAAATGTAATAATAAAATGGCCCTTTAAGAGCTATGGGCGGAAGTGACATTTTGATGACGCTTCCGCCCTTCATTGTTATGGAGATGGGTGGGGGCCACTCTTCTCTATGCCCAGCAAGGGTGAAGATCCGATCGCCTCCGCCGCTGCCGACAGCTCCTGTAAGCAGCGGAGGGCACCGGTAATCGGCGGAGGGCACCATAGCGCGGTGGGAGGGGGGGCCCTCTCCCGCCACCGATGAAAGTGATATTGTGCCGAATCCACAGAGACCACTATTATCGGAAACCGGACCGCCGGCCAAACAAGAGAATACCGGGGTTATGGCAGCTAGCTGCTGCCAGAACAACGATGGATTGAGCCTAAGGTCTCATTTAAACTAGCGACTGAGCTCCGGTAAAAACCCCCGCGGTTGAGCCACATTTTTACCACTCTTCAACCGCTCCTCCTCCTTTTTTTGCTGAGGTGGCAGTCAGGGGGAGTACACATGTCATGGCAGGAAGTATATCGCTAGTCACGCTCAAGTGAATGGGGCCACTGGGCAACCACCCCGTAACCGCACACAACATGCTCAGTTATCTGGTCAATTGGGGGGATAATCATGCAGAGAGGAGGCAATACAACACTCTATCACTGCCTGTCTATTGCTGTCTGAAGCACGATCTGAACGAAAATGAAGCCTGAATGAGCCCATAAAGATAGAATGCGACACCCTTTATTGGCTGACTTAAAGGTCTGGTTCACCTTTACAAAAAATCTGCCTATGCGTTTAGGTGGTGTCGGTAGATAAATACAAACGGTGCAGCTCTAATGTTGAATAATGCCCTTGTTTTAGGTGTAGTAGGCCATTTACATACCTTCTGAAGCCTGACTGAAAAAATTACAGAGATGGCATTATCCCATTCTGCCTTGTTGCTAGGGAGTTGCTAAGACTGATACTCCCAGCTGTTACTGTTCACATCCTAAAATCACAGGAGAGTTCTCAAACGGGGAGAGTAAGAGCATGTGAGGGGGGTTTGAATCAGAGAAAGAGCTCACTCCTGTGATAGTAGAGGCAACGCTGTATCTTAGCCTAGGCCAACAAGGCCCAGGCCTAGGGCGGCACTTTGCAAGAAGGGCAGCACGAAAAGAGTCCCCGCCGGCTTGCGCTACACTTTTATTGTAGCGCCAGTCTTATGGAGCAGACTGGGCCGGGAGGCAAAATCGGTCTGGTGCCCCCATTAAGTGTCCGACATCAGGGAAGGGAACAGCCCATACATATGTAGGGGGCCCCGGGTGGCGGACCCCAACCAATGAGTTGTTGTATAAGTTCCCCAACTTATGGGGAGGCCCCGCCGCTTCTAGTTTTGACTGTCCTATCATCACAGCAGACCTCTCACCTGAGTTCTCAGCTACAGAGAGACAGATGTCATGTCGGGAGGCTGAAATTGTCTGGAGGAAAAAGTCAGATGATGGGCGTGGGCCAGTAGAGTGAAGGGGGAGGGGCTATCCACTGTGCGAGGAGACCCCATGTCGGGAGAGGTGCAGTAAGTACCCAGGCTGAAAGGAAAACCACACCAGTTATTTGTTTGCCTTTGGCAGAGGAGTTGCTGTTATATATTATAGTGACTTACCATGAATATCAGCTACTGGTAATCTAGGAGGTAAGTGTTAACCACTTAAAGTGGGGTTGCAACCAAAAAACAAAAAGGGGCTTAAAAAATCATAAAAAAAAAATTAAAAAAAAATAATTGGAAAAAAAAAAAATTTTTTACTCACCTCTAAATGCCTGTTGCTAGGGGGTCCCTCGAAGTCTGCCACCTTCATTGCCCGGGCTAAAAGTCACTTCCTGTAGGCAACGCACAGTCATCTGGGACATGTCATGTGTCCCAGATGAGTGAGCGTCGAATCACGGCGCACGGCGCCGCTCGCGCATGCGCAGTGGGTGCCCGGCTGTGAAGCCACAGCGGGTTCCCACATTAAGAATGCCAGCGTCGTGAGCGGAGCGGGGAACGAGGGGGGGGTCTCGTTCCCCCGCATCGCTGGACCCTGGGACAGGTAAGTGTCGATTATTAAAAGTCAGCAGCTGCAGTATTTGTAGCTGCTGACTTTTAATTTTTTTTTTTGCCCGGCCCTCCACTTTAAGGACCAGGCCTCTTTTTTAGATGTGTTGTGTTTAGATGTGTTGTTTACAAGGTAAAAAATTTTTGTGAGATGTGTTGTGTTTAGATGTGTTGTTTACAAGTTAAAACATTTATTTTTGCTAAAAAATTACTTAGAACCCCCAAACATTATACATTATACATTTTTTTCTAACATCCTAGAGAATAAAATGGCGGTCGTTGCAATACTTTCTGTCACACTTTTTTTTTAAAAATACACTTTTTTGAATTAAAAAATAAGGCAACAGTAAAGTTAGCCCAATTGTTTTTATATTGTGAAAGATAATGTTACGCCAAGTAAATTGATACCCAACATGTCGCACTTCAAAATTGCGCCCGCTCGTGGAATGGCGACAAACTTTTACCCTTAAAAATCTCCATAGGCAAAATTCAAAATTCTACCGGTTGCATGTTTTACGTTAGAGAGGAGTTCTAGGGCTAGAATTATTGCTCTCGCTCTACCGATCGCGGCGATACCTCACATGTGTGGTTTGAACACTGTTTTCATATGCGGGCGCTACTTGCGTATGCCTTCGCTTCTGCATGCAAGCTTGGCGGGACGGGGCGCGTTTAAAATTTGTATTTTTTTTTTTTTTATTTATTTTACCTTTTATTTTTACACTGTTTTAAAAAAAAAAAAAATTGTGTCACTTTTATTCCTATTACAAGGAAGGTAAATATCCCTTGTAATAGAAAAAAAGCATGACAGGACCTCATATGAGATCTGGGGGTCAAAAAGACCTCAGATCTCATATTTACACTAAAATGCAATATAAAAAAAAAAAAAATGTTGTCATTTAAAAAAATAAAAAAATAAAATGGCCCTTTAAGAGCTATGGGCGCTTCCGCCCTGCAGTGTCATGGAGTTGGGTGGGGGCCATCTTTCCCTCACTCGTCTCCATGTCAGTCCAGGAGAGGGGGGCGGAGTGTATCTCGACGCGAACGGAGTGTATCTCGACGCGAACGGAGTGTTCTCGACGCGAACATCAGTCTCACTTTGGCTATCACAGGGAGAGGATCTCCTCCCTGTGATAGCTGGAGCTGCACGGAGCAAACATCAGTCTCACATCAGTCTCTGTCACAGCTGTCTGGGACATTATTTGACAGGACACCGGGAGCTTGGGGCCGCAAGGGTCGGCTGCGCCCCTGTTATGTCATATGCACACTGATTTTGTTTTACTATAACATACTCCCCTCCCCTTCTAAAGTGCTTTCTTTATTTACACACACAGATCTTGCATCACAGTGTTTCCCTGAACACATCATGTGCTGCTGAGCTGCTAGAGATTAACAGCAGGATGAGATTTGCCGTCGGATGAGATGCTCCGCCTCCATCACACGGTTAAATAGGTCACGTGACCAGTGTAAGCCAATAGGATGTGATGGAGGCGGAGCATCTCATTCCACGGCAAATCTCATTCTATGGCAATGCACCGGTACCTGCTATGTGACTTGGCCATACTCGGAGGCCCTCGAAATCGGTCCCTGCTCGGCGGCGGCGCTCTGGGCTAATAATAGAACAGTGCCCACCCGAGACCCGGGGCTTTTTGGGGACCCACTGGGGGCTTCAGCCACTGTCAGCCCCCCCCCCCTGCCGACCCCACTGGCTGGATCCTTGGACAGGTAAGTGTCCTTATATTAAAAGTCAGCCGCTACAGTATTTGTAACTGCTAACTTTTAATATTTTGGGGGGGGGGGGGACTGGAGCTCCTCTTTAGGTCCGCATTGCCCAAATTGCTTAGATAACACTATTATAACAAGGCGGAGGATTTATGTGATTAAAAACAAATCCCTGAAGCGTTTTCTGCAGCGCCTCCCTCCTCGGGGGACAGGGCCCGGGTAAAATAACAGTATTTAGGCAATTGCTAAAAATTATATCCCTGTTATTCTACAGCCAGCGATCCTCCGGGAGGACGGCGATGCTAGTAATGGACTCCTAACTTTGCGTTGACCGCCAACTGTTCCATACGGTTCATTGGCGATAATGCCGCAGGGCTGCAGCAATAAGAGGAATCTATATACAAATGGAAATTAAAGTAAATATGAGAAGATAATTAGTCTTATCTCCCATTCTGTGCTCATTTCTATACAGGCCTAGTGCCAGGAATGTGATCTATAATAATCCAATGTCAGAGGTGCAGAGAGCTCCACATTGTACAGACCACATCCATCCCAAATCACCGGAGCAACACTGACACCCAGTGGACACTTTCCATACTGCCGGAGGAAGGGGGGGGAATCGCAGCGCAGGCACAGATGGCGGATTATAAAATACATATTTCCGCTATGAGGTCTTCCTCTCTGTAAAAGGTTTACCATAAAAAGGCACGATAAAACCAAACAGATGATAAGCAAATGTTACATTCCGAAACGTAAAAGGGAATTTATTCTCAAATACTGTATAAAAAGTTGGAGTGGAGAGGCGGGATTTCAATGGCGGTCTGTTGGATATTACTGCCGGCCCTACTATAAAATTATTCACCTGTGAAATAGTAAGCTGGCAAAATACTAAGGGTGCCAATCTGATAGATACCCATAGCAACAAATCACCTCATAGCTACCCATAGCAACCAGTCACCTCACAGGTGCCCATAGCAACCAGTCACCTCACAGGTACCCATAGCAACCAGTCACCTCACAGATGCTCATAGCAACCAGTCACCTCATATCTTCCAATAGCAATCAGGTTCCTTGAAGCTGCACAACAGAAACCAGTCACGCCATAGCTGCCAATAACAACCAGTTACCTTACAGCTGCCCATAGCAACTAATCATCTCACAGCTACCCATAGCAACCAGGTACCTGACAGGTGCCCATAGCAACTAGTCGACTCACAGGTGCCCATAGCAACCAGTTGACTCACAGGTGCCCATAGCAACCAGGTACCTCACTGCTGCCCACAGAAAATAGCCACCTCACAGCTACCCATAGTAGCCAGGCATGTCACAGCTGCCCATAGCAACCAGGTACCTAGAAGCTGCCCAAAGTAACCAGGTACCTGACAGATTCCCATCGCAACCAGTCACTGCACAGCTGCGCATAGCAACCAGTGACCGTACAACTGCCCTTAGCAACCATTCACTGCACAGCTGCACTTTGCAAGTAGTCACCTCAAAGTTGCCCTTAGCAACAAGTCACCTCACAGATACCTGTAGCCAGATCACTGCTACCCATAGAAACCAGGTACTTCACAGCTGCCTATAGCAACCAGTCATTCCCAGCTGCCTATACCAACCAGTCACCTTACAGCTGCCCATAGCAACCAGTCACCTTACAGCTGCCCATAGCAACCAGTCACCTTACAGGTGCCCATAGCAACCAGTCACCTTACAGCTGCCCATAGCAACCAGTCACCTTACAGCTGCCCATAGCAACCAGTCACCTTACAACTGCCTATAGCAACCAGTCACCTTACAACTGCCTATAGCAACCATTCATTCGCAGCTGCCTATACCAACCAGTCACCTTACAGCTGCCCATAGCAACCAGTCACCTTAAAGCTGCTCATAGCAACCTGTCACCTTACAACTGCCTATATCAACCAGTCACCTTACAACTGCTTATACCAACCAGTCACCTTATATCTGCCCATAGCAACCAGTCACTGTAAAGCTATTCTTAGCAACCAGTCACCTTAAAGCTGCCCATAGCAACCATCCACTGCACAGCTGCCCACAGCAGCCAGTCACCTCACAACTGCCATTTTGCTCGCACAGTCTAGCAAGGATTTGAGCTGGAGGAGGCCTGAAAATGTTGTCCAGACTTTACATCATGGCGGTATTACTACTCCTTCCTCTGGATTCTGTGATTTGCTCCGATTATATGGAGACCGGTGAGTACATGAAATACGCCATTCCTGCAGATTGTGTGACATCTATGATAACAAACATGTCCTCTGGCCTTCCAACCATACACGATCCTGTCATAGGAAATAAAATGGCGGTGTGGCCCCTGGGCGTGGAAAACATTCCACAGGACACGGGGGCAGGAAGAATCCTCCGAAATAAACATATTAGGTGACAGATGAACTGACTGTGACATTAATGTGATAAATAACTCTAAAAGAGCAGGGTTTCGCCTCAGGACGAGTTTCCCCAAGGAGGAGACCGCCCATCCTTGGTTCTGTGTGGCCGTAATTCCAGTCAGATATAAAAAAAATGATAGTGCCCACCCACATTATATATATATATATATATATATATATATATATATATATATATATATATATATATATAATGTGAAGGAATTGCCCAGGTGGCCGTTTCTTAAGAGCGCATGCGCCAGTGATGTCACTGGCTGCATGTACAGTAAATGTCTCCTAAACCGCGCATGTTTAGGAGATAGTTCCACTACCTATAGGTGAGCCTTATTCTAGGCTTACCTATAGGTAAAAGTCAGAGATGGGAGTTAAGACCAGCCTCGTTTTGGATTTTAGGTGTTTACATGTTTAAAACAGGTTTTTTTTTTTCTAAATTAAATTTAATTTAATCTAAATTACTTAGAACCCCCAAACATTATATAATGTTTTTTTTCCTAACACCCTAGAGAATAAAATGGCGGTCGTTGCAATACTTCTTTTCTCACCGTATTTGTGCTGCGGTCTTACAAGCGCACTTTTTTTGAAGACAACAGTAAAGTTAGTCCAATTTGTTTATATATATCGTGAAAGATAATGTTACGCCGAGTGAATTTATACCCAACATGTCACGCTTCAAAATTGCGCCCTCTCCATAGGCGACGTTTAAAAACTTCTACAGGTTACATGTTTTGCATTACAGAGGAGGTCTAGGGCTATAATTATTGCTCTCGCTCTACACACACGTCACAGCCCATAACCCCTCCCCTCCCCCTAGTGGTTAACTCTTTCACTGCCACTGTCATTTATACAGGAATCAATGCATTTAAATAGCATTGACACAAAAATGTGTCAAAAAATGTCCGATGTGTCCGCCATAATGTCGCAGTCACAATTAAAAATCGCTGATCGCCGCCATTACTAGTAAAAAAAAAAAATATATAATAAAAATGCTATAAAACTATCCCCTATTTTGTAAACGCTATAACTTTTGCGCAAACCAATCAATAATCGCTAATTGCATTTTTTTTTACCAAATATATGTAGAAGAATATGTATCGGCCTAAACTGAGGAACAAAATATGTTTTTTTATATATTTTTTGGGGGATATTTATTATAGCAAAAAGCAAAAAAATATTGCATTTGTTTCAAAATTGTCGCTCTATTTTTGTTTATAGCGCAAAAAATAAAAACCGCAGGGGCGATCAAATACCACCAAAAGAAATCTCTATTTGTGGGAAAAAAAGTACGCCAATTTTGTTTGGGAGCCACGTCGCACGACCGCGCAATTGTCAGTTAAAGCGATGCAGTGCCGAATCACAAAAAGGGGCCTGGTCCTTTAGCTGCAAATTGGTCCGGGGCT